>JAFEMH010006631.1:0-117556 GCA_022495995.1 Adenophora triphylla var. japonica
GGGTGCAGTCCCGGAGAGCCTACGATATGCCGACTCGCCGCATGTGGCGACGCGCTCCTTCGCTAAGATGGCGTCGAAGGTGTCCCGCCGGTCTCGCGTCGTGTGCCGGCGCACGAGCCTATGCCTTCGAGGCATTCGTGGACGTTCCTCCGCCTAGAGCCGAGCCTGAGCCGCAAAGCAGAGGGGCCTGAGGGGGCGGCATAGCATGGATGCTCGGACGTCTTCTGAGCCGCAGGCCTTCGAGGGAGCAGCCCTTTTATCGCTCATGCCTCCGCACGGCGCACGTGGCGAGGGTTCCTCGTAGCCTTCTTTCTTTGATCCTTTCGCCGGATTTGATCCTCTTCCGAGTACTTCTCGGAGCCTCAGCGGTGCCTCTGTGATTCCGACGAGGAGGATGTGACGGCGAGTTCGGGCCCGGGATGCCCGACTTTTCTTGGAGGATCTTGGCAGGAGGATGATGATGCCGAGGATTCCGAGTAGTATTCATTTGCTTTCCCTCTTTTCATATCCCTCTCTTTTTTTTTTTTTTGTTTAGCAAATGTACATTTTTGGTACCTGCATTAAACACATGTATTTGCATGGCAAACAAGATTTTATTTTAAGATGTAATGTCATTTATTTTTGTGATTCCCGGAATTGTCCTAGAAATTGTTGCTATTATTATTTTTATTTTTGTACATGCCACGTGAGCCGAGAGTGCGTTTCAGGGTAGTGCTTGTTTGCCGGAAATGGCTTTGGCACGTTGTTTGACTGTTTGGAGCAAGGTTTTGGCCGAGGACAAAGGGTTTTTGTACCGTTTTCTCGGGGAAATGGGTTCTGCTTTGCAAGGAGGTCCGTACGGACATACTTAGCATGCAAAGAGGTCCGTACGGACCAACCTTGCTTTTGGGAAGGACATAAATGCTTTCCAAAGGCTCGGTTCTTCCTCATTTCCCCATTTGCACCATTTTCGAGCTTTCTTCCCCATTTTCTCTAGGAACCTCCATTTTTGCCATGGATTCTTCGTATGTCCCTAGAATTTTGCCGAGGCTTTCGCAGAGAGGCAAGCACACTTCCTCGAGCAAGCTTGAAAACGTGGATGCGGCGCTCGCATGAGTGCACGTAGACGGGCTTTCGAGGTAAGGTTTCGTCTTTGCTCTGGGCTTGGTCTTTTAAGGAGCTGGTTCCCGATTGGGATTTGCTATGGCCGCCGCGAAGTTCGGGATGTTAGGAGGCACGTGTATCGTTTCTCCTACAATGAAATGGTGCCCACTTTTGAGGATTTTCGGGCTTTGATTGGAGGACCTGAGGCGGAGGCCATCTCGCTTCCTTTCGTTGGTGGTGCCGCCGTGAGCGTGAAGCTTGCAGACTTTCTTCGTACTTCGTTGGAAGAAGTGCAGGCATGATCCTTGATTCGGGTCATATCGACATTTCCGAGCCGCCGGAGCGGTTCATGGTTGATGATGAGAGTGACGTCTCTTTGGGATGTATTTGCCTTGTGCGTGATGGCGACGCTTTTTCCGGCCGCCTCCTCGCATTTGTGATGGCGCTTGCTAGATGTGGTAGGGCACCGCAGAGCCGGAGAGGATATTGTCCCGCTGTGCCGGGGGAGACTCTTCATGGTATCGACTGTCCGGCGACCGGGGATCGCTTTTATGAGAGGGGAAGCCCCGCTTTGCTCACCTTGTGGCTGCGAGAGAGACTTCGTGCCATGCCCGAGGCTCCGACGTCGTTTAGCCCGTGGTCATTTGCTCGCCGACCTCTTGTGTCGATATGGATCACTCCGCCCGGGAGAGATGGATGGCACAGCTCTTGGTACGCATCGTATCCGCCGGTGGGTTCCGCACCGGAGGATTGAGACCAGAGGATCTGGCAGAAGGGTCCTACGTTGTCGAGTTCCAGGTTTGTCTTCGTCCTCCTTCTATATTCCGTCGCTTGTTTCCCGGCAGCTTTGGGATGAAGCAGAGCCTTTGTTGGCCGATGACCTTGCTACCGCGGAGGTAGTTCCTCTTTGTATGGCAGCCTTCAGTGCCTTCGTATTGTCTCGAGGGTATGGAAGTATTCCGCTTTCCTCCCCGCGGTACTCCTTAGACGTCTGGGAGCGTCAGTGTTGACGACTCAAGATCCGGCCCGGTATGAGCAACATGTCAAGGCCCCAAGTGGTCTTGGAGAGCGTGCGTGTAGCGATTCTGGGACCCGGCTGCCGTAGCAGCTATTGCCTTAGGAGCGCCGAAGCCTGGTCCGACCCTTCGATGTGACGGAGACGCTTTGTTTGACTACGAGACTAGAGTTGACCGACCGACAGGGAGAGGTCCTCTTTGCTGCACTCAAGCAGGAGGAGATCCGAGCCGAAGCACGGGCGAATGAAGCCCCGAGAGCTACCGGATTATTTGACTCTACGGGGAGGACCCTGCATCTCTGACCGAGAGACGCAGAGTTGGTTCACGTGAGCGAAAGAAGACTCGCCGTGGACGAGGGAAGAAAGGAAAGAATGGCGAGGGGACAAGCGCAGATGGCGCGGAATGACCTCCTAGGTATCCATTCATTGCATTGCAAACACATTATTAGTTAAATGTATTAGGCTGTCTTTTAGCATGTTGTGAACTTGAGAGTCGACCGTGCTTGAACTCATCAAGAAATGTTGTAACCGTTAGTGATTTGTGATTTACTTTAAAGCTTTGTCGAGACGCAAGATCTCTTGTTTGCCTTTGCTTCGTTGTGCACTTTGTCGGCGTCCATCTTTGACTTTTCTCGTTGCATCCGCGGACCGGGCAAGCCCTGGGCCCCGACGGCAATCCCCTTTGCCGAGGCTTTCAGGCTTGGCCGAGAGGTTGAATGCTCCCTGACAAGTCGTTCTGACGGTCTTTTTCGTAGCTTCCTTGCCGCTTGTTGGCGTCGGGCTCTCGACCTCAATTTCGCAGCCTTCGCTTGAGCTTCTTTTTTTTTTTTTTTGATTTTTTTTTTTGTGAGCCCTCGTCGAGCTCTTTTTTTTTTTTTTTTTTTTTGAAGCGCGTGAGGGCGAAGACAAGCCCCGGCTTGGAAGTAGACATGAGTCACTGCTTGATGCCGAGTGACCCTGATGTCCTTTGATGTTGCCGCCGTCGTTTGACTTGGTCAAGGTGATCGCCGGGGCGTGTTCTTGAAAAGTGCGTAGCTTGATGGAGGTCTTGATTGACATTCAAACTTTTGACTTTTTTGTGTATTTTTAGACCGGACCAATTAAGGTTGCCTACGTCTCCTGACTAGAGGGCTCAGTCTCGCGTAGTTCGACACTACATGGAGTGCCAAGAGATGCACAGCTTGTTCTTCTTCAGCGAAGTATCTCGCGAAGTTTGCTTCCGTTGACTGGATTCATGAAGGGATTGCCGTCTAGGTCTCGTTAGCTTCATGGCGCTCCGGAGAAGATCTTTTGAACCACGAAAGGGCCGATCCATGTGGGTTCCCATTTTCCCAGCTGGGTTGGTTCGAGTGGGAGGCTTTTCTTTGAGTACAAGGTCACCTTCCCCGATGTCTCGGATTTGACTTTCTTGTCGAAAGCTCTAGCCATCCCGCTTGATAGGCTCCTGACGTGTTCCATGGCCTTTAGTCGTCGCTCGTCTAGCGAGCCAATTCGTCATGTCGGCTTCTGAGCCATTCGACTTCGTTGATGTCATTTTCCAAAGAAGACTCTGGAGTGAGGGAATTTCTAGCTCGACGGGAAGGACTCGCTTCCATCCCGTACGTCGTGGCAAATGGGGTTTCTCCCGTGGCCGTTTCCGATCGATGTGCGGTAGCCCCAAAGTGCAAGGTGCAGCCTTCTGCCAATCTCGTCCCTGGTGGTCATTTTTCTGATGATCCGTTCGAGGGTTTTGTTTGTCGCTTCCACGGCGCCGTTTGTTTGTGGCCTGTAGGGAGAAGATTTGTGACGTGTGATCTTGAATTCAGCCAGCCTGTCGAATTCCCCTTCGAAGTGTGAGCCGTTGTCCGATATGACCTCATTTGGGATGCCGTATCGGCATATGATGTTTTCCTTGAGGAAATGTGCGACCTTCTTGGAGTGCGAGTACCTTGTAGGACTTGGCTTCGACTCCATTTGGTGAAGTAGTCGATGGCTACTAAGATGAACTCGTGACCGTTGCCGCCCGGCGGAGCGATTTTCCCGATGACGTCAATTCCCAAGTGGCAAAGGGCCAAGGTGTAGTCATGCAAGAGAGATCGTGGGGCGGCAAGATGATTGAGGTTGGAGAACCGTTGGCACTTGTCGCAGCCTTCTGACAAAGTGGATGCACCGCTCCATGGAGATCCAAAGAGTAGCCCATCCCGAGAATGATTTGCATCGTGGCTCGCATTCATGTGGGGACCGCAAGCCCCATTGTGGACTTCTGCTCATGAACTTGTCTCGCTTCTTCTTGGCCGACGCAGCCGTAGGAGTGGCCCATGGTAGCGTTTCTTGTATAACATGTCCCCGAGGATGACGAAGTGAGAGGCAAGGCGTTTTAGGGCCATGATGCTCTTGGTTTTGACCCCTTCGTGTGTTGACCTTCCTTGTTCATGAAGGTGGTTTCCCGTTCTTGAGGTATTGGAAGATCCGGCTTGTGCCGGAAATGGCGTCTGACTTGCGTCTCTTTCGCTCTTCAAAGAATCTTGCAAATCGTTGTGATTAAAACCTTCTCAGCCTTGGGCCCGGTTTTTCTCTCGTTTGACAACATGCTTAAATGTTTGCTTGATGCATTTATTTAATTAATGTGTTTGCCTTTGTATAGATGAATTTAATTAACTGTTTTGATTAGTTAATGTCATCATTTGTTAAAGATGCAATGAAATGGTTTTTTAGGAAGGTCGGACCTTTTATTGAAAGCGTGAAGGCCGTACATTGTTGATCAAAGATTCACAATCGTCGGCGTAAAGCCGTCAAAAGACACAAAAGATGTGAATACACGTACAACAAGACTCGAAGCTAGACTATAGGCGACGAGGGATTGGACCAGCTTCATTACTCTCGGATGGCCGTAGCTCTGAGGGAGTGGTGCCGGTTTAGGTGGCCAATCTTCCTCGTACGAGTCCCGGAAAGTAGCTTGCATGCGGTTCGATTTCAAACCGTATCGCGGAGGTTTTTGGCCGCTCCCGATGATGTCCCTCCATTAGTGTTGCCACCAAATTTGGGGTTTTTGATGATAGAAGTCGCCGAGGGCTACTTCTAGGAGGGCGAAGCATTCGCCGATTCGGAGTGGATTCTTGCCGATGTTGATCACTTTCATAGAATCTCGCTTCTTTATCCGGGATCTGCTTGGACGACGTTTACAATGTCTCGATTCGAGCGGACATGCTATATCTCCTTCCCCGATTAAGCCTTGGAGGAGGTTGCGCCATTGTTCGTCCAAGCTCGGACACCGGAATGTTCAATTGAACTAAGCCGTGATGGCCGTCCCCGTAAGATCCGAGAGTGTCGGCTAGAGGGTTGTCTTGTACCGGGGATCGGTGATGAGCCGCTTGCAAGAGGGTTTTCGCGAAGTAAGTGGTCTACTCCTCGATCAATCTCCATTAGGGCATCCATCTCGATCCTCTCTCAAGCATTCTTCACAGCCGCATATATCGTAGTTGTCATCCCGACCTACGAGTTCTTCAATTTCCACTGTCATGCGCTTAGAGCGTGGATGTAAGGATCCACTTCGTAGCGGGACAGGTAGGAGAATCATCTCGGGAAGAGTATTCGGTCATGTCGGGACCTTCTTCCGGGTCATAGCTTGCCGGCCAAGCACTCGCCATCGCACCGCTTCCGCGGATCACTTCGATCGCTCCGTTGGCATTGATGAATTTCACGCATTGGTGAAGAGTAGATGATACCGTTTCATCCGATGTATCCAAGGCCGTCCCAACAAAGCAGTAGAAGGCGGGTTTGATTTCCACGACTTGGAACTCTACCGACTCCAGCTTGTACGTCGAATTGGATCCTCAAGTTGATGACTCCTACGATTGGTCGTGGCAAAGGAGTCGTAGGCTCTGATTACCCGAGGTGAAGGCCTTATCGCAGAACGGCCGATGCGGAGTCGTTTCAATGTGCTTAAAGCGATGATGTCGATCGCGGAGCCGTTATCAATCAAGACGTTCGGGAGGAAGAACATCTCTATCTTTATGAGGATGAGGAGGGCTTCGTTGTGCCGATTCTCACATATTGGCAAGTCATCGTCTCGTGAAGGCTAAACCGCTTCCCGTGCTACCGCTGACTCGCCTCGTCCTGGGAACGTTCGATCCAACCATTTGTATGCCTCTGGGCCGGGGCAAAGATCGTAGGGAGACAAAGGGCCCTCGGGCGTTCTTGTCGGAATTCCCGGTCACGAGACCTGACTCTTGTTTCACGCTCCTACCAAATATAGCGAGACAAAGATGCCGACGGCTTTCGGAAATTGCAGGAGTCTCGCTCTCGCTTGGGGTTTCGTCAATGGCTATTGAGTTTACCCCGTCTGCCTGGGAATGGATTTCCAATGGTATTGGGACCACGGGGCGTTCCAATTTTCCCTCCTCAATGAGCCCCCGAATCACCCGCTTGAGTACGAAGCAATTGTCGGTGGTGTGGCCGGGTAGTTATGGAAGGCGCAAAGGCTTGCTCATATCCATGTTGGCCTGAGGGTCTTCGCTGGAAATTCTCGAGTGGTTTGAGAAGATTTCGCTTCACCAAAGCTTCAAATACTTGACTCCAAGGGCATTTCCAGTTATCAAAATGCCGGAACCGCGGGAAGCGAGGGGGTTGCTATTCTTCGGGGCCGCCCGATCGCGGTTTACTCGAGCCCGTCTCCGAATGTAGTGCACTGCTCCTACCGCTTCCTTTCCTTTGGTCAGCGTGAGTTGAAGCTGCCTGTGTTTGTTCGATAGCGGTAAGACGAGGCAGGGGTTGCCGTTGCCTTTCAAGACTCGTAGTCTTTTCAAACTTTGTCCCGGCGTTGACCATGGCACTGAGATCCGGATAGAAATGGTGGCCGATCAAAGTCCTCAAAGATGGTTTGAGGCAGAATGGAAGATGTCCATCTCGCTTCTTCTTTGGAAAGTGGATCCATTATCTCGCTTTAGCTTCCAGCCCATCTTTTGTAGAATTCGCCCACCGGTTCGTCATCCTTTTGTTCGGTGGCTTGCGGTGTCATGGCGGTTTGTTTCCCATTCAAGATTGGCGCGGTACTTCTCCAGAAGATTTCACCGATCTCGATCCCACGTGGAGCGGTTTTCTCGCTCTTCACATCGAGGAACCACCTTAGTGCCGTGGATTTGAGGGAATGCCGAAATGATCTCGCCATCTCGCTGAGGGGTTGCCCCTTCGCTCTCATACCCAGGACGTAGGTGTCGATGTGGGTTTTGGGCATTCTCGTTCCGTCAAACTTTTCCATTTCCCGCATCCCGAACTTTCGAGGGAGAGGGACCACTTTGTTCGGATCGGGGCAGGCGTGAGGGAGTCCTTCCGAGAACTAGCTAGCTTGCCTTGCATGTCTTTCATCCGTTCGATCAACCAAGCCATGTGAGGGTCACTGTCCGAGGCGGGTTACCGTTTTCGTGGACGGAAATCGAAGATGGAGGTGGATCGGGCCGATGGGATCGCCATTCGGGAGTCTTGGGAGGTAGTTGAGCGTATACCAACCCATACCCCGGGGTGTTGAAGTTGAGGGCGTGATTGCCAGTCCGCTAAGGGTTGTGTTTGGGAACCGGGGAAACGATTCGTTAGCCCCAATCGCGTGCTACAGTGGCAAACTTGAGATGTCGGGATATCCGCCGGATGCCCGTCCCCGGTAAGAATGGGGACTTTTGATTGTGGTTGCGAGGCTCGTATAGAGGCAAAGGATTGAATCCTGGGGATACCGAGATGCATTGGGATCTCGCGGAGCAGCACGTATGTGTGCCGTTGGTACCGAGCTTGATGTGCAGAGCCGGAAACCGACCGATCTCGAGGCGGCATGCCTGAGCCGCTGACCGACGCCCGAGGGGAGCTTGAGCGAGAGCCGCTTGCGTTGCCGGGATCTCGTAGCTTGGCGGAGGCGGGACTCCGCCGATAGCTTTGAGAAACCTGGGAGCCGGATGTTCGTCCTCTATGAGAACAAAGGTTCCATCAGTTGGGGAACCGCAACTGCTCGAAGACGCAAGGTGTCGACGATCCAGGCTTGCCGTTCTTCTTGGCGCTTCTTGATGGCTTCAAGGCTCGCAAAGACCTCCTCCATTGTCCTGGAGATTCCTTAGCGGCGGGGTTCCGTTTCCTCACCGTTATCTCGTTGATCCCGTCACGGGGAGTATTGGACGGTGCGGACCGTTGAACCGGAAGGGCTATCGGACCTTGTGACCTCAATACCGAAAAGGCGGCTTCCAGGATTCTCAACCACTCTCGTCACGGGAGGGGGTGACGGCAAGGTTTAGACACGTGAATGGCCTAACGGGATAAAAGTGGGGAAAGCTCACGTGGCATGCGGTTTCCGTTTCTTTTATTTTATTTTTTTTTTTTTGTTGTTTTAATTTACTTAAAACAGTGTTTTCTCGTAATCCTAGGTAGGTTGGAAAAGATTGCTCTTCTTTTTCGCAACTATGCTAGATCCCGGGTCACGGGAGACCATCTCGTGCGGCTATAAGCCCCTCGTTTTGCACCCGTATTTCGACATCCCAGGTGGACACTCTGTGCGAGGGTCCTATAGTGCAAGCGGTTTCCACCGGCCTAAAAGAAAATCGAACCTAAGGACCGAGCCTGCCATGTTCGCTTTTGATGCGTTAGCCATGTGAATAGTGAACCGAGCCGCCACCGAGTCAAGATCGTGTCAAGAGTTCGGCATGACCTTCTCTTGCTTGCTTGCGCAAGGGATCTCGTGACGTTAGGCGTTGGTCGGGTCATATTGTCATGGCCGACGTATCAAAGGCGTGATGACATGGTGTCATGCGAGCATGGATGTATATCCGGACGGAACATCGCTGGGTGTAGCTTCGAAATCAAGATCGTGTCAAGATTTTAGCATGACCTTTCATCGCTTTGCTTGCGCAAGGGATCTTGAGTTCCGAGCCTTGACTCGTAAAATGGCCTGCATGGTATATGTATCCAGCCGTATGACACTGACCGGGTAAAACCAACCGAGTCCGGGACAGAGTGTGACTCAAGACTCAAACGTGCAGTGGTTGACGCTGGGCTAGGATGGGATGTTTGGAATGATCCCGTGCGCGCCCAAGAGGCCTAGGAAGACCAAACGGATCGCAACCGAGACCACTCCGGTTAAGTGGTCAGAGCAGTGCAGCCGTATCCGAGGCAAGAGCCACAGATAAGGTGCTGTGTAACCGAGGCAAAGAAGCTACAGTAGAGTGCGGTGTAACCGAGGCAAGAAGGCGCGTAGTGTGCGGTCTCTAAAATTCTTTTTCCGAGTAAAATAGAAATTTTTGAAGAATTTTAAATGTATGCACGTATGTATATTGATGCATTTTTTTTTGTATTTTTATTTTTTTTGTAAAATAAAAACGAAGCACGTGCACACACACACAATGCTTAAAGGAAGGGGTAAAATGAAAGTTTGACCCTCATCATCGTTTTAAAAATCTTTTGTTTTGTTTAAAAGTTTTTAAAACAAAATTTCCCCAAATGAGTCGCTAACCGAAATTACCCGGATCCGGCTCGCGCGCGAGCCCCGTGCATCTCGCATTCGTCGCTCGGGAAGTCGCCCGATCCGAGAGGCAAGACAATCGCGCCCCGGCATCCGGGGCTTATTCCGTTTTAGCGTTGCGTGTTGGAGGTGTCTCGCCGTTTTGCTTTCGCATTTTGTAGAGTCGCCACGCCGTTTTTATTAAGCCCAAAACATTGAAAAGGGCATCGCTTAAAGATAAATTTTAAACCTTTTTGTGTGATGAGATTTTGAGTCTCGGAGGTCGATGACTCCTAGAAGAGAATATTAGAATATTAGAGCTCACTCCGAGTAGCCTCGTAAAACGAGTCTTTCTGATACCCCTAATATCCTTTAAATGTCAGGTGTGTGTGTGTGTGCTTTTAAAAATGCATGTCAGATCGGATGTCTACATTGTATGCTATGTATGGAAATGTATTGAAATAGAATAGGAAGGAAGCCTTACCAATGTTGGTTCGTGTCCGTCTTCCGCAGGGAATAGTGTTTGAGGTCTGAGTAGCTCCTGCACGGACGGATTGCTTCGGGATGCCGGTTGTCCGCGACGAGTTTCGGCGTGAGTTGAGGTTGTCAGCCGCGTTCGCAGGTTCGGCGTGCGTGGGGATCGCCGGATCACTCTCGCAGGTTCTGGCGTGCGTTGTGGTGGCAGGAGTCACTCGCGCAGTTTCGGCGTGGTTTGGGATCGTCGGCTTGACTCGGAAAGAGCCGGACACCGTGGAAAGACCTGTGCAAGGCCTCTGAGTACCACGAGGGGCCTCGTAGTACCTCGAGAGTGCCTCTGGCAGCGCGGAGCGTCTCGGAGCGCTGAGAGGCTTCTGAGCACCTCGAGGGGCTCGGAAGGCCTCAAGGATCCGAAGGGGCCTGGAATGCCTCGAAAGGTCTTAAGGGGAGCCAAGGCTTAGTGGAGGAAGAGAGAAGTGGGAGGTGTGTGAAAATGAGGAGGGGGAGCCCTCTATTTATAGTAAAAATTTTCGGAGCAAAGAGGTCCGTACGGACCTTCTTGGTTATCCGTAATTTTGGATTTCCTCGATTTGAGGGAATCTCGCAATGATGGAGAATATTCTCGAATGATGATGTCCCCCATGCAATAAGGTCCGTACGGACCATCTTGCATGCAAAGAGGTCCGTACGGACCAACTCGCAGGAAGTCATCATTTCTTCCGGATTTGAGGGAATATTGTGGACTTTAAGGGGATTTAGTAATCATTGAAACAAAGAGGTCCGTACGGACCTTAATTGCTTTTCTCGATTTCCTGAAAATTCCCAAAAGGTCCTTTTGTCCCTTTTTATCCCAGAAAGGCTCCTCCCTTGGTTTGGTTGGGGGTTTGAGAGGGTTTTGAGAGGGTTTTGAGTGAGAGAGGTCTCGGAGACTGCGTGGATGAGTCTACGGTGTTTCCCGTGTGTTTGAAAGGGAGTGATCCAGATTGGGGTACTTACACCCGTGCTTCGGCTCGGATCTCCTCCCTGCGAGTCTGCAAAAGAGGACCTCTCCCTGTCAGTCGGTCAACTCTAGTCTCGTAGTCAAACAAAGTGTCTCCCGTCACATCCAAAGGGTCGACTGTGCTTCGAACTCCTAAGGCAATAGCTACTACGGCAACCGGGTCCCGTAATCGCTACACGCCTCGCTCTCCAAGACCACTGGGATCGCCCAACACGCCGCTCATACCAAAGCCAGGTACTGAGTCGTCAATACGACGCTCCCCGACGTCTAAGGAGTACCACAGAGGGAAAGCGGAATACTTCCATACCCTCGTAAAATACAAGAAGGCACCCGAAGCCGCCATACAAAGAGGAACTACCTCCGCAGCAGCAAGGTCATCCTGCCCCAACAAAGGCTTATGCTTCATCCCAAACCGCCGGAAACAAGCGAATTTACTCGAATATAGAAGGAGGACCAAGACAAACCCGGAACTCCGACAACGTAGGACCCTCCCCGCAAGATCCTCCTAGTCTCAATCCTCCAAAGGCGGAACCCACCGCCGGATCTCGATGCGTACTAAGCCGTGCCATCCATCTCTCCCAAAGTGACCGATCCATATCCAACACAAGAGGTCGCCGAAAGCAAATGACCACGGGCTAAACGACGTCTGAGCTCCTGGCATGGCCTCGAAGTCTCTCTCGCAGCCTACAAGGTGAGCAAAGCGGCTTCCCCTCTCATGAACCGATCCCCGCCGCGATCTGGCCGATACCATGAAGAGTCTCCCCAAAGACCAACGGACAATATCCTCTCCGCTCGGCAGTTCTACCACATCTAGCAAAGCGCCATCGCAAATGCCAAGGGAGCCGACTCATGAAAAGCGTCGCCATCACGCACAAGGCAAATGCGTCCCAAGAGACGCCACTCTCATCATCAACCATGAACCGCTCCGGCAGCCTCGTAAATGTCGATATGACCCGAATCAAGGATCATGCCCCCGCACTTTTTCCAACGAAGTACGAAGAAAGCCTCGCAAGCTTCACGCTCACCGCAAAGACCACCAATCAAAGGAAGCGAGATGGCCTCCACCTCCGGTCCCCCATCAAAGCCCGAAAATCCTCAAAAGTGGGCACCATTTCATTATAGGAGAAACAAGACACATGCCTCCTAACATCCTGTAACTTCGCGGCAGCCCCGCAACAAATCCCAATCAGAACCAACTCCTTAAAAGACCAAATCGAGCAAAGACGAAACCTTACCTCGAAAGCCCGTCTCGATGCCTCATACGACGCCGCATCCACGTTTTCACCTGCTCAAGGAAGTGTGCTTGCCTCTCCGCGAAAGCCTCGGCAAAATTCTAGGGACGTACGAAGAATCCATGGCAAAAATGGAGGTTCCTAGAGAAAATGGGGAAGAAAGCTCGAAAATGGCCGCAAATGGGGAAATGAGGAAGAACCAGACACCGGAAATCATTTATCTCCTTCCCAAAGCAAGGTTGGTCCGTACGGACCTCTTTGCATGCTAGGTATGTCCGTACGGACCTCCTTGCAAACAACCCATTTTCCCCAAAGAAACAAGAAACAACCACCGTCCTCGCAAACCTTGCTCCAAACCGCCCAAACACCGCCCAAAGCCATTCCCGGCAAACATACACTACCCACAAACGCACTCTCACCACGTGGCATGCACAAAAATATAATAATAATAGCAACCATTTCTAGGACAAATCCCGGAATCACAAAAATGACATTACATCTTAAAATAAAATGTCATTTGCCATGCAAATACGTGTGTTTTATTACAGTACCCATCACGAATGTCTGCTGCTAAACAAAAAAAGAGGGATATGAAAAGAGGGAAAGCAAATGAATCCTAATCGACTCCTCAAGATCATCATCCTCGCCAAGGTCCTCCAGAGAGAAGTCGGGCATCCCAAATAACTCGCCCGTCACATCCTCGTCGCCGTAATACCGAGCACCCGCCGAGGCCGCCACTCAAAGTAATCCGAAGGATCAAATCCGACGAAAGGATCAAGAAAGAAGGCTCGAGGAACCCTCGCCTCGCGTGCGCCATGCGGAGGCATGAACCGATAAAGGGCCGCTCCTCGAAGGCCCCGCAGCCTCCCGAAGACGCCCCGCATCCATGCTATGCCGCCTCGAAGCGTCCCTCCCGCCGCGGCTCCGCCTCGGCTCTAGGCGGAGGAACGCCCACGTAATGCCTCGAAGGCATAGGCTCGTACGCCGCACGCGTCGCGAAGACCGGCAAGATATCTTCGAAGCCATCTTCTTCGCAAACGACCTCATCGCCACGTAACGGCGAGTCAAGCATATCATAGGCTCTCCTGGACTCCGCACCAACAAGCAGCCAAGGAAACGCCAAAGAATACAAGCTTACACTCGACAACAAAAAGAGAAAAATACGTAAAAGATGCCAAGAGGGAAAAGAGTCAAGCACACTCACCGATCTATCAGATCCACTCAGATGCAAGCAGAGCTCGCTCAGAACGGCATGCACACCCTCCTCCTCGATCCGTCCCCGCGGACGTACGTGAAATCCGCCCGCATCGGAACCTCTCGGGAGCCCGCGGGCCAGCCTCTCTCTCCTCGCGCACTGCGGCGTCCTCGCCTTCCTCCTCACGAAGGCCCCGTACTCCTCTCCATACAAGATGAACTCCTGCACCCACACCGCCAAGGTACCTCTCAAAATCGAGCACGTCCATGTCTCGGAATCAAGCATCCCAAAAGGAGGGTCCTCTGAGCCACGGAAGCACACCAGGCCATGCCGCGAAGACCCGCTCCCCGCATACATAACATCGCAGTCAAGCCCCGCAAAGATCTTCCGCTGCGCCGTCACTCCTGAGCCCTCAAACTCATCTCCCTCATACCGAGCCCACGGAACAAAACGAACCCCTCCGGCTACTCCTCTCCAAGCGCTCCCGCACATCCCCATAGGCGATGGTGAGCTTCCCCCGCTGTCCTCCTCTTCCTCGCCGTACGAGCCCAAAATTTCAAAGATAGCAGATACGCAAAGAATGCCCTGGATCTCTATCCCACGGAAGCACCGGAAAATCTCGTAGAACCACACCTCCGCGACAAAAACGTAAAGTGGCTCAAAGGTAAAAGAAAACGGAGAAACGACAAGTTGCTAAATCAAAAACAAGAATAAACTCATACCTCCAAAGCAAAGTCAAAACAGCCAACGAATCGGCCACACCCCGCTAAACCGGTCCAAGGAGAAGTAGAGCTCGCCAAGCCTCGCTCGCCCCCAAGCAATATCACGCACTTATCCAGTCAATCAAGCTCTCCAACAAAGCAAAGGAGCCGCGGTCGCGTGGTTCGAGAACAAAGTCTCTGACAAGGCATACCACAAAAAGGAGCGCGCCTAACCGGCTTCCGCTCGTCACCCGGCTCTGCACTCTGATGTAGGCCCCAATATCGCCGTGATCTTCAGCTCCACGTCGCTATACAAGATCCCTGTGCCCTCGCGAGGACGAGGCTCAAAGCCCAAGCAGCTCGGTCAACACCACATCGTAGATCATATCTTCCACCGCACCGCCCTCCTTTCAAGGAAAGCCCTGCAATCGCAAAGAAAATCGGGCTGGCGTCACCGTCACCATTCCCACTCGATGGAAGGTGTGGGTGGTATCCCACCGCACTCGTAAAGGCCAAGGAAGACGCTCTTGTTCTTCCTCGTATCGTAAACTCCGCCTGTGTTCTCGACGAACACCCCTGTGCCGAAGCATAGACTAGCCTCCTGGGACTCGGCCTACCGTCCACGTAAATATCGTGCATCCGTCGCCATTACCAACAATGCCTCGAGCGACCCCCGAGTCTTTCATCCTCTCGCCTTCCCGCCATAAGCCCCGCATCCTCGCAGTAAACACAAAGCAAAGGTACGTCAATCACAAGATTTAATATAAAACAAAGGCACATATAACCCGTCACAAAACACGGCACACATTGCACATATTTTTCACATATATCCCGTCACAAAACACGGCACACATTGCACATATTTTTCACATATAACCGGTCACAAAAACACGGCACATATCGCACATATTTTCCCCACAAAGTCCGTCACCCAAAAACATGGCACACACGGCACGACACATATGCATAACACATTTTCAAAAAAATCCGTCCCTATACGGCACACACTTTCATACAAAACCCGTCACAAAACACGGCACATGTCACATTTTTTCACAAAAATTGTCACTACACGACAAACTTTTCTCATAATGTACATACATAAATAGCATACGGTACAAAACACTAAAGCATGCATTTCATTAGAGAGGCACTTTATTTTCACAAATAAAAGCTAATCTACACATTTCTGCACAAAATACACATACCCACAATTTTTACATGTCCATTTTCAACAATTCATCAAGAATTTCACAAAAAGGCATAAAAAAAAAAATATAACAAAAAATTCAAAAATGCGAAAAACTAAAACCTAGTTCTAGCATTCAAAAATTCGAGCAGGGAATCAAAACTAACGGATTTCTTACCTCCCGACGTTCATGTGAGCGACGATTGTGCACCTCCGGATTCGGATACAAGACATCCGGTTCTTCGAAGATGGAACGAACGAGATCCAATTTCTTTCAAGCTCCATCCGTTGCTCGACCACCTCGATCAAGGCTGACGACGACTCCTTCGAGATCCTTCAAATACGGCAAGCAATTCAAGCAAAAATTGTTGATTTTGGTTAACAATGGAGGATTTTCTCTCTCTCTCTCGCCCGGTTCACGAACCTGAAATGGGAAATGAAGTGGGGAGCCTCGCTTTTTTAACCCGGTCAAAATCTGGGAACCGCAAAACCAAGGTGGTCCGTACTGACCTCTTTGCAACCAGGTTGGTTCGTACGGACCTCTTTGCAAGGGGTGGCCAAATTACTTTCCTGCCCTTATAATCTTTGCCCCTGGCTGTCCTAAGGCCTTTTCCAGCAAATCCAAGTGCAGAATGGTCCCTAACCCTTCAATTCAACCACCGGCCGGTCCTCGCCCACTTCAACGGTAATCCAATCCCCGGCAGTCAGTGTAAGCCCGAACCTCGCCCACTCCAACGGCAATTCAACCACCGGCCATCAAAGTAAGCCCGAGCTCCTCCCCAACAAGTCGAAAGGGAAGTCGTACAAGACTGCATATCCCCAGCACCGGCCATCATCCTTGCCCACTCAACGGCAAAACAAGCGCAAGAAGGAGCCAACACCTCCGAGTACAAGTCCCAAGGCACGAAGCGCCTCCAAAACGCCAAATGGTGAAGCAATCACCGGCCATCATCCTTGCCCACTCAACGGCAAAACAAGCGCAAGAAGGAGCCAACACCTCCGAGTACAAGTCCCAAGGCACGAAGCGCCTCCAAAACGCCAAGTGGTGAAGCAATCACCGGCCGTCATCCTTGCCCACTTCAACGGCAACGCAAGCACCGGCAGTCATCGTAAGTCCAACCTTCTACTCAACATGCAAAAACACAAAGGCATCTACGTCTCTCGAAGCACAAGGCAGCCACGCCTCCACAACTGCGGCTAGAAGACGATTCAAAGTCCTCGCGCATTACATCAACTGCGGCTAGAAGACGATTCAAAGTCCTCGCGCATAACATCAACTGCGGCTAGAAGACGATTCAAAGTCCTCGCGCATAACATCAATCAAGCGGCTAGAAGACGATTCAAAGTCTCGCGCATTACATCAATCGCGGCTAGAAGACGATTCAAAGTCCTCGCGCATTACATCAACCGCCGCCGTAAGACGATTCAAAGTCCTCCACGTGGCACCAACCGCCGCCGTAAGATGATTCAAAGTCCTCCAATGGCACCAACCGCCGCTGTAAGACGATTCAAAGTCCTCCAAATAAGTGACACCAACCGCCGCGTAAGACGATTCAAAGTCCTCCGGCCGTGGCACCAACCGGCACCGAAGACGATTCAAGTCCTCATAACTATCTCTCCTACCCTAAGGCCTTAAACCACCCGATTAGGAAAATCGTAAAATTTCCATCCCGTGACACCACCACGCCCTCACAACCGACCTCGGCGGTCACACGATACTTCAGGGCACCACCACGCCCGCACTCACAACTTCACGACCTCTGAACTACGACTGTGCTTGATTCCCGCCTGGGATACGTAGGAATCCTATCACAGGTCCACCATCGACCTATGCGGCCACCCAGACACCACCACGTCCTTACCACTCGACCTCGGCGGTCACACGACACTTCAGTGGCACCACCACGCCCGCACTCATGCATTTCACGACCTCCGAACTACGACTGTGCTTGATTCCCGCCGGGGATACGTAGGAATCCTATCACAGGTCCAGCCCATCGACCTATGCGGTCACCCAGACACCACCACGTCCTTACCACCGACCTCGGCGGCCACACGACACTTCGTGGCACCACCACGCCCGCATTCACAAAACACTCACCCCACACCCGAACTACGACTGTGCTTGATTCCCGCCAGGGATACGTAGGAATCCTATCACAGTGGTCCAAATTTACCGACCTACGCGCGGTCACACAAAAGGACACCACCACGTCCTCACATTGACCCTCACGGTCACTTCCTCTCCCAAAGACGCGATCCAGACATTAGGACCCTTATCTTATCGGCGACCCCACTTCTTTCATAAGTGACGCCGTCGAGGGGCTTCTGTAAGTACCCCAATCTGGATCACCCCTTTCAAACACACGGAAACACCGCAGACTCATCAACGCAGCCTCTGAGACCTCCGGCACTCAAAACCCTCTCAAAACCCTCTCAAACCCCCAACCAAACCAAGGAGGAGCCTTCCTGGGATAAAAGGGACAAAAGGACCTTTCGGGAATTTTCGTGAAATTGGGAAAGCAATATTGGTCCGTACGGACCTCTTTGTTGTCATAATTATCGAATCTCCTTAAAGTCCACAATATTCCCTCAAATCCCGGGAAAATGATTACTCCCTGCAGAGTTGGTCCGTACGGACCTCTTTGCATGCAAGATGGTCCTTACGGACCTTATTGCTCGTGGGACACCATAATTGCAAATATTCCTCCATCATCACACATTCCCTCAAATCGAGGAAAACCAAAATACTTGGATTACCAAGGAGGTCCGTACTGACCTCTTGCACCTAATCTCGGCACTATAAATAGAGGGCTCCCCTCCTCATTTTCACACACCTCCCACTTCTCTCTTCCTCCCTAGGCCTTCTCGGCTTCCCTTCTAAGTCCTTTCGAGGCACTCCCGGCCCCTTTCGGATCCTTCCGAGGCCTTCTGAGCCCCCTCGCGGTGCTCCTACGCCTCCCCGAGCGCTTCCGCGACGCTCCCGCGCTGCCCCGAGGCACTCTACAGGTACTCTGAGGCCCCTCGTGGTACTCCGAGGCCTTGCTCGGTCTTTCCACGGTGTCCCGCTCTTTCCGAGTCAAACCGGCGATCCCAAACCACGCCGAAACTCCGCCCGAGTGACTCCCGCCACCACAACGCACGCCGAACCTCTCGCCCGAGTGATCCCGACGATCCCCACGCACGCCGAACCTCGCCCGAACGCAGCCTACAACCTCAACTCACGCCGAAACTCGTCCGCGTACAACCGGCCCCTCCCGAAGCAATCCCGATCCATACCGAACGCTACTCCGACCTCAAACACTATTCCCACGGAAGACAGGACACGAACCAACATTGGTAAGGCTTCCTTCCTACACTATTTCAATATATTTCCATACATAGCATACAATGTAGACATCCGATACAGCATGCATTTTTAAAAGCACACACACACACACACAACATTTAAAGGATATTAGGGGTATCCGAAAGACTCGTTTTACGAGGCTACTCGGGTGAGCTCTAATATTCTAATATTCTCTTCCCGGGGAGTCATCTGACCTCCGAACTCAAAATCTCATCACACAAAAACAGTTTAAAATTATCTTTAAACTGATGCCCTTTTTCAATGTTTTGGGCTTAATAAAAACGGCGTGGCGACTCTACAAAACAAAAACGGCGAGACACCGCTCCAACGCGAAAGATGCCAGATGCCGGGGCGCGATTGCGCTGCCTCTCGGATCCGGGTAATTTCAGGTTTGCACAAATACGGTTTGCACAAATGCGGTTTAGCGAAATACGATTTAGCACAACTGTGGTTTTAACGAAACGTGGTTTAAACAAAAGGTGGTTTAACAAAAGGTCATTTGCCATCATTTGCAAACGGAACGCTGAGAGCATCCCCAGCCACATCTCCACGCGAGATGAAAAAATGAAACGCTGAAATATGCCAGGGCATATCTGTTGGAATATTTGATACACGCGGTATGGAAGTCCATAGCTCTATGACTTTGTTGTGTTATGGGTGTGGACTGAATTCGGCCAAAGGAAAAACACGTCCAAGTCTCTGCCAAGGAGGGCGGCCGCGCTTGAAGGCCGAGATCTCTCCAATTGTTGCTGGATGTTAGCGCGGTCGCGCAAGTCACAAGAACGGCCGCGCTGACGTCGATTCTGGTGTTTTTCCTGGGCCGAATTGGATCAGTTTTTTAGGTCTTTTTAAGCCCTAAAACCCTAGTTTACCATATGTATATATACTCTTATTCTTCCAGTCGAGTTGTACATGATTTTAACAAGAGAAAACTCAATTCTCTAGTTTCTTTCATTGTTCAATTACTTCGGGTTCATTAGAGATTCGTTCGTGAGATTCAAGGCGACTGAGATAGGACCACCGGTGATTACCTACCTGTGTGCTGATTTGTGGTACGTAATCCGTGATCGTTTTATCCTCGGAGAAATTTGCCTGTACCTGAGTTGCACCAATTGGGGGCAATATTTTCTCTTAGGACAGTCTTCCTAAGGCGACTCGATCAAATCACGATAAGTTTTTCTAATCGTTTGTTTTATTGTTTCTGTTTGTTTTCCTGATCCTGTTCCTTGCTTTCGGTTTTGCTATTGGCTTATTGGTACGTTCTTGACTTGATCAATAAATCCCCTACTGTTGATTAAATTGTTTGTTTAATCTGTGGTGCTATTAAATTAATTTCCAACAATATCTCCCCGCGAGATGAAACAAAAACAAAAACAAATTGGAACACTTCTAAAATATCAAGTATAATCTCTAAGCGAGATGAACAAAGCAAAATGGAAACGGAAGCGGAAAGCGTTAGGCGAAATGCCACATTAAATTGGAATTGGTTCGGTGAAACGCCATGAAAAAGGTCGACGAAATGTCGTATTTTATTGAAAAAGATCAGGCGAAATACAATTTTGTAAATAGGAAATCTTTGGGGAAATGTCATATTTGAAGGAAAAACGGTTGGCAAAATGCCATAATTCAATGAAAAAAATAAAAAAAATTGGCGACACGCCATATTTGAAATGGAAAGATTTTAGCGAAATGCCACGATTTAAAAGTGTTAAAGTTGGTGGGATGCCACCCTTCAAGAAAATAGATAAAGTTGGCGGGATGCCACTCAATCGAGAAAATTTGATAAAGTTGGCAGGATGCCATCTCCACAAGCCACTCGCACAGCGAGTCAAAAGATACGATTAGCAACATGTGGTTAGCATAATGCGGTTTAACGAAAGACGGTTTAGAACAATGGCTGGTTACCAACCTGCAAAAATGGGAAAAGTCATCCATTCAAATTTCATACAAAAAGGTCTAAATGTGCGAGGAGCAACCTCCCATTTTCCAACTCGGGGGGCTTCTCACCAAAAAACATATCTGGAGTGTTCATATCGCCAACTCATGGCTACAACTCAAGATTAAAGGAAATTATTCACACCACCGTATATGTTATCTCAACCAAACGGCTTTATCCCTCACATGAAAATTGGGAGCGACTTGCTACCTTTCAACTCGGGGGCTCGCATCCCGAACTCCTTAATGGGCTCGCATCCTGAACTGCTTAATAATCGAAGCGAAATACGAAAAATTGGTATATGGAAGGCTCCTATTGTACAAAGTAAGAGGATCAACTCAAAATGACCGAAATTTTTATTTTTACCTTATCTACTCCTTAACTCGCTCATAAATAAATGAGCTAAGGAGTCGGGGGTTACTGATGTGACCATAAAAAATGCTACGAAAAATATAATGTGCCTAAGGGGCAAAATAGACATAATAAATACATTAAAAATGTGTAACACTACGGGGATAAAATGATCATTATATGGGCCCTAAAATATTGTGATATGTATGACTTTTCAAATGGGCCAAATGGGCCAAGCGAACAAATGACAAATGGATCAACTAGACCGAATGGGCTAAAAGCCCATCCACCGGGATATAAAAAGAAGGAAAGCTTCCAGAATCAGCCAGACACTACCAGGTTCTCTCTCTCTTCTTCCTCCCAAAACTCACATTTTCTCTCTCTATATTCTCTCTCTAAATGTTCAAGGTTTGTCTCCCCAAAGAATTGGTTAATGATTCTCAAATTGTAGGGTTTTTGGGAGAAAAGACCCCCACCCCTAACGGTGTATTGTTTTCTCAGGTTGTTAGGTGAGATTCGGAGCTTTGGACGGTCATATCCTTCACCAAGCTTGGAAATCAATAGATCCTTCACCAAGCTTGGAAATCAATGGAGAAGCAGATTTTTTGTAGCATCAGTAATGATATTTATAATAACGTTTAAAGTTTCATTAAATAATTAAATTGATATAAATATTTGGTAAATATCAACAATTTAATTACAAAAATTAAAAGGAGATTATCATTATTTTAATTTTAAGATGAAAAAAATTATACTACTCCTTTCTTACCCCCTTATCATTATCAAGAGACATGAGACGTCAGTATCATCGATCCATTAACCTCAATTAAGCCAAATCACTCCAATTTATCAATACTTTTCCGTTTTAAAATGGATGATTATTTTAAATTTAAGAATTATTTTTAAAATAAATAAAAATTAGTATTGAAAACTCATAAATATTTTTTTATTCATTTTTAAATTTTTAGTTTTGCAAATATAGTAGTAAATTATGAAAGCAAATTGGTTAAACTTTATTCAGATTTGAAAAAAAAATAATCAAAAGATCATTTATTTTGAAATAAAAAAGTCATTTAATTTGGCAATTTGGGACCAGGAAGTACTCCCTCCGTCCTAAATGACATTTCCATTATTTTATTTGTTATTTGAGAGTATTTATTTATTATGTATACGGAGGGTGAGATGGTAGATAACTTGTGTGGTACCAAGTCTTTATTATTTTGTGAGGTCATGTCTATAATTATAATTATATATTACTCGAACGAAATGGAATATGCGAATCACGAGTGGTTCCACGAAGCATTCTAACGTACTCCCTCCGTTCCCCCCAACTGTGAATCAAGGTTTTAGGCACAATAATTAAGAAATATTATTAAGATAATGAAAATGTGTGGTAGAAAATGAAAAGAGATAATGAGTGAAGTTAATGAGTGGTTGATTGAATAAATTGTATGATGGAGAATGAGTGAAGTTAATGAGTGGGTGGGGTAGGGAGAATATAAAATATTAAAATCTTTGCCAAAAGGGGTAGTTCATACTCGGCTGGGACGGACCAAAAGGAAAATATGTGTACACTGAACTGGGACGAAGGGAGTATTTTGTATTTTCACTTTGGTTTATTTCATTTTATAATAAATATCATAATTTATTTTGTAATTATCACATAGCCCAACAAGTAAAAAAATTGATTTAATTAAAATTAGTCAAAATATATACTCCCTCCGTTCCATTACAAATCACACACTTTCTATTTTGGGCGTCCCACTACAAATCACACACTTTCTAAAATGGCAAAAAAAATTTACTATTCCCTCCACTCATTCTCTCTCCTACATTATTTTAATACTCACAACACCATTATAATTTACTATTCCCTTCACTCATTCTCTCTCCTATTTTACTTTTACACTCACAATATTTATATCATTATTTTTTTCCTTAATTCACGCGTGTACAGTAACTGTATGATTTCTAATGGGAGGAGGGAGTATATATATATATATATATATATATATATATATATATATATATATATATATATATATATATATATATATATATATATATATATATATATATCATCTCAATGAATTTTAAAATTTGTTATTAATCTATTATTAAATACACGAATAATAACAATTTTTGAAATTTCTTTAGGACAGCCAAAATTCCATAAATTATTAGTAAATTTCAATCAACATAGTCAGTCAAGTTAAAGTAGAATTATATTGTTTTAATGCACTTTTATAAAAATTGTTAAAATTTACTCACCACATCAGCCATGTAACATGTTACTGTCTCACCAAATTACTATTTAGTTTGTCAACATCTAAAATCAATCGAATATGCCCTTAGGCATCTCTTATTCGGTCGATTCTTCACCTTTTATTTAAAATGACATTTTATTAGAAGTTTTACCTTTTCTAAAATTGTAAGATTGGGTCTCATTTGTCAACATAACTCACTTTTTTCTTTCGCGTACTTATATTGTTGGTCTCGCTTGTCAATACCACTAATTTTGTCTCCTCACATATTTAAATTGTAGAATCCACTTATTAATTTAATTCAGTTTTCCCTCTTATAACCCATTTCCTACTATTTTTTCTTAATTTTCGCGTTCCATAAAAATGACGAAGGAAATGCATCCGAAAGTTTATGCTATTTCACTCTAAAAATAGAAAAGTATGAATCTTCTCTTATTGACAAATGTTTTTAAATTTATGAATGCTACTTATTTTGGTTCAATTCGATTCGGACGGCCATCTTTATATAATAATAATAATAATAATAATAATAATAATAATAATAATAATAATAATAATAATAATAATAATAATAATAATAATAATAATAATAATAATAATAATAATAATATAAGAAGACGTAAGTTGCCATTATTAATTAATGGGTACTACTATATACAAGGCATGAAATTTACAAGGCATGTGCAAATGACCAAAATATCCTCATATATATACTTTTAAAAAAAAAAACCTTCCCATCCCTCTCCATTTCAAACGTCGTTCTATCTCTCTCTCTCAACCAAGGCGACGAACCCCTTTCTCTCTCTACTCGACAACTCGGCGACCACCACAACACCACCACCGCCGGAAAAAATGAAGACAAACCTCCCTAAAACCGGTGGAAAGTCCGTCTCTTCTTCCGCCGCTCCAAAAGTAATTCTTTTTAACCTAAAATTTCAATTTGAAAACCCAACATTAATTTTATGCCTAAAATGGATTATATAATGCTTAATGTTGTTTAAACCTATCCTAAATGGTTCTAATTGCGATTTCGTAACATAAATTTGGGTTTTTTGTTTGAATCGAATACGAATTCGTGTGCCTAAAATTTGAAATTGTCGGCGTGTATTTCGTATGAACACATACGAATGGTCACCAACATTTCGGGTATTGGAACACGAAATGTAAACTGATTCATCAGTTGACATTTCGTGTGCCAATACCCGAAATGTTGGTGACCATTCGTGTTGTAGTACACGAGATACTTTCCACATTTCGTATATTAGGACACGAAATGTAAATTGATTCATCAGTTTGCATTTCGTGTTCCAATACACGATATGTGGTGAGGTTTCTCGTTTCTTTATACACGAAATGATCACCAAAATTTCGGGTATTTTCACACGAAATGTCAACTGGTTCTTGAAAATTAATTGTCTCTTATTTAATTTTTCCTCCAAATCCAAATGGAAATTGAGTTACAAATATGTGTCATTATTTAGGGTTTTTAGGGTTTTATGTGTCCCGATCTTGTGAAAAATGGTATACGGCTACCTCGTTTATTTTTTTTAATTTTTTTCTAGATTCTAGATGACATTTAAAGTGTTTTTCATCTACATGAGTTTCCTCCAAATCCAAATGGAAATTGAGTTACAAATATGTGCCATTATTTAGGGTTTTTAGGGTTTTATGTGTCCCGATCTTGTGAAAAATGGTATACGGCTACCTCGTTTATTTTTTTTTTTCTAGATTCTAAATGACATTTAAAGTGTTTTTCATCTACATGAGTTTCCTCCAAATCCAAATGGAAATTGAGTTACAAATATGTGCCATTATTTAGGATTTTTAGGGTTTTATGTGTCCCGATCTTGTGAAAAATGGTATACGGCTATCTAGTTTATTTTTTTTTAATTTTTTTCTACATTCTAAATGACATTTAAAGTGTTTTTCATCTACATGAGTTTCCTCCAATTCCAAATGGAAATTGAGTTACAAATATGTGTCATTATTTAGGGTTTTTAGGGTTTTATGTGTCGCGATCTTGTGAAAAATGGTATACGGCTACCTCATTTATTTTTTTCTCCATTCTAAATGGCATTTAAAGTGTTTTTCATCTCTATGACTTTATTTATAATCATTTGTTAGGTGATTATAAATAAAGTGGTATCATTTAAATGTGATAGGTTATATGATATTGTATAATCCAATATGACGTTTGTTCCTTGTCATGTATAAGTGTATAAATTTTGCTCAATTAACAACACAATTCAATAATATAACATAGCATATGCGTATCATTAACATCGTGTTGCAAATCATCGAAGAACACCTTCATTTTGATATGTCGTATGGATATACACGATATTAGGACATCATATCGTGTTGCTGTGTACGACATTAATGGCAGAGTAAATTTAAATTTCGTATAATTTCATACGACCTAGTATTTTACACAATTAGTTGATGTCGTGTAAAAGTACACGACATAAAGGCTTCCTGTCGTCCTTTCGCACACGACACGCGAAGGATAGTTTGGCCATTATTGGTGCCTTGTATGTAAGCTGCCTTGTATATAGAATTTACCTTAATTAACAAACCAATATGGGATGCCAAAAATTGACTTTAATTTCTATATATCCACTTTTCAAATCTAATATAAAAACATCCACTTTCATACTTAAATGAAAATCTTATAGTTTAAGACACTTCATCATTAGCATTGATGATGATAGAAAAGTAGCCTATAATTTGAGAGAGAAGACACATTCTTGATTTTCGAAAATCTCCAAAAAGTTTCTAAATTTTCGTTGGACCAAAATGCCCTTCGACCACACCCACGCGTCAGCCGCTCTATGCCCATGCCCAATCAGCACTTCCCTCTCTCTTTCTCTCTCTTACATTTTTTTCCTCAAAATATTAAAATGCAATATCTCAAAATTTACAAATCGGAAAAATAATCTTAAATCATCGTATTAATTATATCGTTCAAACAAATCAAACAAATACATTCAAGATATAATTCAAATTTTTAAAATAAATTTTTTATTTTTTATTGGTAAAAATTGAAAAAATCATTTTTCATTTCTCAAGTAATTTCAAGTAATATATTGAATGTCTTGGCTATGTCTAATTGTGATGCTACTATGGCCAAAATCCTCCTCTGCCTCCCTCAATTGTCTTAATGTCATCAGCATCTCCTCGTCTATGTTCCCGCGGGACAATGCAATTTCTCCTGCAACACATCAAAAAGAAACACTCATTTCACTTCACTTAGACATTTCATCGAACAGTAATGAAGCACTTGACAACATTTCAATTCTTAACCAGAATGAGAGGACATAGTTGGAGATCTTTTAGTGAGAATTACTCGCAATTCGCTTCCTCATCGCCTTCGAAATAAAGATCCAAACAACAGCTTTCCTTCTAGGTTGTTTTGATTGGTGAGGAATTTGGGTTTGCGGATTCTGCGTTGAAACCCCAATTGAGATATACTCCCTCCTTTCCACCCAAGTGTGTACCAAGATTTTGGGCACGCAAACTAAGAAATACTATTAAGATAATGAAAATGTGTGATAGGAAATGAAGAGAGAGAATGAGTGGAGTTAATAGTAGGTTGGTTGAATAAATTGTATGGTGGAGAATGAGTGGAGTTAATGAGTGGGTGGGGTATGGAGAATATAAAATATTAAAACCATTTCCATTTTTGGTAGTTCACACTCGGCTGGGACGGACCAAAAGGGAAATAAGTGTACACTCGGCTGGGACGGAGGGAGTATAGGAACGAAGCTGTGAGCCAAGTCCACCAATTTTCGGGAACCTCCATTGGAATCCATTAACGAACGACACTATTAAAGAAGTCGGGGAGAGAGATGGGGAGTTGAGGGTAGTTTTGCCATTTAAAATTATTATAAAGAGGACAAGGACTCTGCGGGTTTCGGTTTCAACCCAGTAATCCTAATGTACAATTCGAAATGTAATGTTTAGCAAATTTCACCCTATCTCTTAGGGATTTATTGGTAAAAATTTCAAAGAATAATTATTGGATTAACTCCCCCAATAGCCTCCCAAACCAGACATAATTATTAAAAAGGACAAATATTTTCATTTATTCCTATCAAATTTATATGTAGGAATGCTTATTCCCCTAAGGATATTTATTAATAGATCAATGAAATGCTGCAAATCCTAATGTACCCCTCCCCACCCAAACCTATGAAAACCCTAGCTCCCTCCCCTTATTACGCCCTAATAGCACTATCATTTTCTCTCTATCTCTCTCTCTCTCTCTCTCTCTCTCTCTCTCTCTCTCTCTCTCTCTCTCTATATATATATATATATATATATATATATATATATATATATATATATATATATATATATATATATATATATATATATATATACTCCCTCCGTCCCAATAAAAGTTTCACCAATTTTCTAAAATGGCGTCCCATTAGAAGCTTCACCTTTCCTAAAATGGCAAATAATCTTTACTATTCCACTCACTCATTCTCTCTCCTATTTTACTATTACACTCACAACATTTTTCAAATTTACTATTTCCTTCACTCATTCTCTCTCCTATTTTACTATTACACTCACAACATTTTCTCCACTTACCAATTTCCTTAATTTGAGTGCCGGGCCAAAATGGTGAAGCATTTATTGGGACGGAGGGAGTATATATCTTTCCCCCTTCCCCCTTCTTCAATGACGGTTACATTCAACCCCTTCCTATCCCATCGGCGCCATTCACCCCTCCATCCATCCCTCTTCGCTGGCGACAATCCCACACTATGCTTATCGCGCTCACCTCCTCCCTCACCCCAATTCACACCGAACCCCACATATCTACGTTAATTTCCCAATCCCTAAGCCATGTCTGGTACCTTAATAGCCAATGATGTAAACGAGGAATCCTTAACCCTCCCTTTCCTCAACCACCGCATCAACCACTCCAACCTTTATCTCTGTCGTATCGCCTCCAATGTCACCTCTCAATTCGACATCTCAGCTCCAATCGTTGCCCTATTGAAAGCCTCGACTCACATCTACATTTTCACTTTTATTCTTCTTCTTAACTCACACTAAGAAGTTGTAAATTTACATTTTTTATTTTGATTGGCTCGATAGCTTTGAGAGTTATTTTTCTCGAATCTCCATTTTTTGCCTCTAAAACTTGAGTATCAGCATTTATTTTTTGCTCTCATAGTCATGAATAATAGTTTTTTTGGGCTATGATACATATCTATTAGAATTGCTTTGGTTTTAATAGTTGGCTCAGGCCCGTCTCAATAAGTACAGAGGCAGAGGCCTGTAAGTGCTCCAATTTGAGCTTGTTAGAATTTTCGTTAGAAAATTAACGAAAGTTATAACATTTCTAACAATTCCTAACAATCCTAACTTTTCTAACAAAGTGAGGGTAAAATGGGCATTGTTATTTAAGGTTAAACCTCAAAAAGAATCTTAAAAAGCAAAACAAAGGAAGAAAACCAAAAATAGAAATGGCTGGAAACATAATCTGGCTGGTTAATTTGAATTTTAAAAAAGATTATTCCTCTTGTCCAAAGCCTGGAGCAGCATTTAATGAACAGTGCACGCTGCAGGTCCTATCCGCGCGGATGAGATTGCAATTTTCAGAGGGCTATAAATTGAGCCCTCCAGTCACAAAAATAAAGAGGAGCAACAACACAATTTGCACTGAACCTCTGGCGAAATATAGAGAGAAAACAGTGAGAATTCACTTGAATTGTCACCATTTTCTCTTGAATCTTTCCCAACTCACACTCACTCTCAAATTCAAACCCTAAACACATTCAAGCCTTGAACCCATTCAAACACAAACTCAAGGAAGATAGGTATAACCTCCCTCTTCTTACCCTAAATCTCTCATCCATGCATGCATCTTCAAACTACAAAATGTAGTTCATTCTTCTTCTTGTCTTAAGATTCAAGAAGATCACCATGGAAGTCCATCTCCATGGATGATCTTCTACAAGGATCAACATTTTCTTTAATGTGTTCTTGTTTTCTTGCAAATGCATTTTCAAAACCCTAAAAACTATTTTCAAGCATCAAATCTCATTTTCAAAGGATAAAATTCCCCTTCCCAAGCAAATGAAGTGCTTAGTCCTAATGTACCCCAAGGATGGTTTGGTATAGTTGATTCACCACTAAAATGTCAAGTGATCACTAACCAAAACCTAGGGAAATGGGGACAAGCATGGATGCAAAACCCCCCTTAAAATCATATTTTCTTTCTTGAGAAGTTGCTGTCCAGTAGCAATTTCCTCAGACCTCAGTCCATGGTCTAATTTTTTGGACACATATAAATGTGGAATTTGGTGTTGACTACAAAACACTTTTTGTAGCCAACATCCATATCTTTCCATACATATTTTTACTTTATTTTTTGGGTGAGTAAAACTCCTCTTTTCAAATTTTCTTTCAGAGGCTAGTTCATCAGCTTCTGGGAATCCAGATCTCATATCTGAGGTTTCCAGAAGGTTTTGACCCCTCAAATCTTCTCCAAAATGGAAAATTCCTTCGCACAAATCTTATTTAAGGTGTCGGGAACAACTTTCATTCTCTGAGTTTATCCAGATTATGAAGTTTTAAGACCCTTGAATCCATTTCAAAATCAAAGGTCCACTGCCTTTTTCATTCTGGCAGAAGTGGCTCTCAACTTCAAAAGGTCTTTTGAGTACCAAATCTCAATCCAAAAATCTTCCAAAAAATCATGGGATCAGTTTAAAGTCTTAAAAAGATATCCCAATTTTTACTTTTCTGAGTTTCAAATTATTTCGGCCAAAACACACACACACACACACACACACACACACAAATGATTTTCAGCTTGGAAGACTCGTTTTACGAGGCATTCCGGGTGCACACTAACGTCCTTCCCGGCGTGTAACATGACCTCCGAACCCAAATTTCTGATCTCGGGCATTTTTCAAAGTTTTGGCCCTTAAAACAAAAATGGCGTGGCGACTCCGTTCTTTTTCCCGGGTTTTATTTGGTTTTTTTCAAAGAAACGCGAAAAATCGAATTTTTTCCCGCGAAATGGGCGACACATCATCACAAGGCCCTGTGCAAAATGAGAATATGGGGTCCCGTTTGGAGAACACCCCATCGACTTCAGGCCCTAAATTGCAATTTGCCCTTTAAAATATTAACACAATAATATGTTTTATATATATATATATATATAGATATATTTAATGGGCATAGATAAAATTGGGGCCCTTCAAAATTTGGGACCCTGTGCAAAGGAACCTAATGTTCCATGTCTGAGACGGCCCTTTTGGCTATGATAGTTGTCTATCAGAGTTTTCTTACTCTGATAACTGTCTATCACAGGAGCTATCATTTTTTAAACAGGGGCGTGCATGACAGGCCTAGAGACTACATGGGGCTTTCAAGGGTATTTTTGTCCCAATAATGTATGAGGAATTAGAAAATGTTGTTCCTTCTTTAAAAATTATTGTTAGCCTAGGGGTGTGTTGGAAAGTCTCTCATCATTAGTTAGGTACAAAATTTAGAAATTCCTTCTATCTCTGGTTCAATGGTTTTCTAAAAAAAACACCCTCTTTGTGAATGGTTATCTATAAATCCAATTATTATATGTGAATAAACTATGAAATCAAGGTTATAGTAAACATTAAATTTATTTCTTTAATTTTCAATTAAATATTTCTTAAAAAAATCATCAGCTAGTAATGGACTTGTTACAAACCCTAGTGAGTGAGGATGCAATGTTTTTAGTCCCATATAAGGATTTTTTTCTCAAAATATTTCTTTTTAAAAATATAATTCTCAAAATAACAACTCTTCCAAACTATTTCCCAAAATGTCCATTTTTTCAAAACTTGCTAAACTATTTAGCTAGTTTGACCTTTGTCCGTTCAAACTCACCAAATGGAATGTTGAAGTTTGGAGTTATTATTACACACATTAGTGAAATGTTTGGCAAAGAAATTACATATAAGAAGGCATGGTATGGAAAGCAGAAAGGCATTGCAGAGGTTTTTGGAGATTGTGAGGAATCTTATATAAGGTTACCCCGCGTCCTATCAGCCATTCAAAAATACAACCCCAGAACAATTGTTGAGAATACTCATCCTCCTCCTATTGTCGGTGAATTACACATGGTTCAACGGGTGTTCTGGGCATTTGGGCCTTGCATTGAAGCTTTCTTTCATTGTCGGCCTGTCATTTCTATTGATGGAACATTCATTCATGGTAGATATAAAGGGGTAATACTGATTGCCATGGGTGTTCACGCCCAAGACAGTATACTTCCTCTTGCATTTGTTGTTATTGAAAAAGAGAACTAGGTGAATTTGGCGTTGGTTCTTATATCTTGTTTGCAGACATATTATCAAGAGTCGTGAGGTATGCTTGATATATGACCGTCATCACAGCATACTTAAGACTATATCGAAAGATACATGGTGGCCAAATGTGCATCATAGATATTGCTTGAGGTATATGTGAGCAAATTTCTTGGAGAAGCACAGAGGTGTTGATTTGAAGTATTTGTTTTGGAGAGCTGGTAAAGCAAGTCAAGATAGGAAATTTAAAAATACTTTGGAGAGTATCCGTTTAATTGACCCTAAGGCAATTAAATGGTTTGTGAATTTAGATGCCAGAAAGTGGACATTGACGCATGATGGTGGTTATAGATATGACATTATGACTACTAACATGTCTGAGGTTTTTAATGGTGTCATGAAAGGAGCTCGCGAAATGCCAATAACAGCAATTGTTGAGACTGCCTTTTATCGTTGTGTAGAGTATTTTCAGGTAAGACATGGATTTTCACTGAATGCTTTAGGAGGTAATCCCAATAACCCAATCAATCTCCTACACCAATTCAGTCAGAAAGTTCATTACCGATTCAGGAAGAATAGCGAGAAGGCTATGCAACATCATGTTAAGAGGTTCAACACTCACGAGATGGGGGTGTATCAGGTGACGACCGCACATCGCGGTGATAAAGGTGGTAATATCCAAATTGTCTGATGGAATGATGGTACCTGCACATGTGGTAAATGGGTTGCATATCACATGCCTTATTCCCATCTTCTTGCATGTTTCCAAGCGCAACATATTGATGATCGTTCTTATGTTGATCCATTTTATACTATTCGTGAATAGTACAAGACATGGAAGGGAAAATTTGAACCATTACACCATGAGGACTATTGGGGTGTTGATGAATGTGTGCCACGTTTTTTCCCTAATCCCTACCTTCGACATTCTGCGAAGTCCGAAAGGCCCAGATCAAGGCGGTTTTGAAACTCTATGGACTTTCAAGCAAATAAACGAAAGACTCAATGTTCAACATGCAATCAAGAAGGTCACAATCGTCGTAGATGTCCAAGTAATAAACAATATAATTATTTTTATGTAATTTCCATTAAACTTGAATGTAATTTATGTTTGAGTGAAATTTTTCAAAACTATATGTAATATGAAAGTTTATGTTTGGCAAAATAACAGTTAGTTTTTGTAGTTTATGATTGTCAAAATAAAAATTTATGTCCATGGCAAAATGAAATGAAAGTTTATGAAGTTTCTGAAGTTTCTGTCTGGAGTGTCTCAAGTCTCTATAATTTCTGGTACATCTAAACTCGCTATTTCAATTAGCGAGTTCACCTAAACTCGCTAATTCAATTAGCGAGTTTATGTGAACTCGCTAATTGAAATAGCGAGTTTAAGTGAACTCGCTAATTTAAATGGCGAGTTGTAGATGCAAAATCCAGCTCCAGCAGATACCAGAAACTGCCCACCTGCAACAATAAACCTGGACAATAACAAAAACCAACAAAACTCATGTATTCAACAACAAATATAGAAACAAACTAAAACTTTCAAAAAACCAATAAATAGATTACAAAAACAAGAAATACTACAAATATCCATTACAAAAACTAGTAAACTAATCAAATTTCACTTCTTCTTTCTTCCATATGTTTTATCATATGTAGATGTAGTGTATTTGTTTACCGGATGTCGCGACCTAGACCCCTTTCTTATGTCAACCTGTATCTGAAATTCCTCCCTCTGAGCTTGTGTAATGCCCTCAAAGTGAGTCCCGCCAGAAGAAGTCGAACTCGGATCGGAGAAGGGTCAGATCGCTGCTCGTGATGTAGATAAAGGAACCCAAAATCCACTTCCACTCCCCGAATATACTCCAAACCCATAGTGGGTGTAGGGTCTGGCTGGGCACTCCCACTCCCACTAAACTGACTCTGAGTAACTGTCAACTGTGACGGCCATTCAAATAGTCCATCATCCTGGGTTTGTGCTTGAGGAACTGACTCTGGCTCTGGGTCTATATGAGGCTCGGGCTCTGGCTCATCATGTAAGTTCATCCCAGGCTGTGCCTGTCTGGGTGCACGATGTCCGCGTCTACGAGGCTGTCTAGGTGCCACACCATGGGCGCGATCAACTGGCACTGAAGGTGCTTCAGCCTCAAGTCGTTGCTGCTCTCTCACATGCGTGAGAGTATGTCTAACAATCCTCCGTACCTCAAATCGGGACAGACACGACGGACTTCGCTGCTCCTCATCCCTAGTAAAGCCAGCTTCATTGGTCACATGAACACGCTGTAAATTTTGTACCTGTTTTTAATATGAGAATGAGACATAATTTAATAATTCGAAGTAAAAAAAGTAAGGTGATTATAATGAGAACAATTTAAGAAATGCTTACCAAGCCCTCTAAAAAGGGGCTATCGTCCGGTAACCAAACTTCTCTACATGTAATGGGTTTTGTATAAACATGCACGTGATCCTCCTATACCAAATCATGTAAGGATGCGTATAATGTATGACCTCAACCCCCATCTACCCGTATACCACTCTATCCCACTGATGGATGTGGTTTTACCCATCCAAAAGATATATTTCCTAGCTTATTTGATGCTCGAAATCTTGGGAATTTAATGTATTTTGTAGTGTTTTGAAAGTACAGGGGTTGAAGTGCAATTACTGACAAAACGGAGGATTGGAGCGTACTTTGAAAGTTTTTGGATCAAATTGCAATTTTGGAAAATATGGGACAAAACTGACATTTGGAAGTTCAAGGGCCAAAACGTAAATCTTGGAAATTCAGGGACTAAACTGGAAATATGGAAATTTTGGGCGAATTTGATTTATAAAAATTCATGGGCTAAAGTGGAAAATAAAATCTCAAAGAGCGGGGTGCAAAAGAATTTATTATAGTGACCAAAGTGCGACGATGAAATTGCGAGGCGAAACGAATACTAAATGGGACAAAAACAATGGCCGAGGAACAACAAAGCTTGCTGCACAAAATAGGGCCATTGCCAAGGATGTGGCCGGCCAATTGGGGCCATGGCCGGGACAAGCAAAAGGCTACAATGGGCCAAGGCAAACAAATGGGCCAAGGCTTTTGACATGGGCTTGATTTTCTTGTGCGGTCACTGATGATATTCTGGGCGGCCGCTGAAGAATAAAATTCCATGGCCGTGAGTTTCTGTATACCTGGGCAGCCGGTGGGCAATCATGGGCGACCGCCCACAAAGTTTCAGCAACGGATTTAATTCCGTCACAAATGAGAAAAACGTGATTTTCAACAGATTTGCACAGAATCAGTGACGGATTTCGGGAGATTTTCTATTTTGACTAGGATTTTGACCCTAATTTATTTCCAAAAATGATTTCTACCTCTCTCCTCCTATAAAAACAACCCTAGACTAGTATTTGTATCATTTTTGAATCTTTTGATTTTTATCATTCTCTCTCTATATTTTTAGCTTAGGTTTTTATTTATTTTTGAAGATGAAAGAACAAGGTTCTAATTTATTTATTTTAATGGCCATTCAAGACTAATTTATTTGATTCATGGATTGAGGTAATTAACAATTTGATCTTTATGCTAGGGTTTTAATTCTTCCTATCTCTTTTTCATTCTTGTTTTTCTCAAATATTCTTAACCATTGTTCTTGAGATCAATTGTGTTGACCTTGCGGAATACCTTTGACCTCTTGAATTTATTTGGATATGAATTATTGCACTTGCGTGGATGATTTATAATTTGACCATTGTTGAAAAGAATAGATTCAATTGAGGACCTTGCGGAAATCAAACGAATCTAGGTTCCATTGTTCTTAAGTTTTTAATTGAATTCTTGAATGTTTATATTGACCTTGCGGAATATATAAACAAGAGAGAATTGGTAGGGTTCTAATGTTCTTATTGACCTTGCGGAATATATTAACATCTTAACCCTAGGTTTTTGTGAACGAACCCAAGAATGAGATTGAATCCTTTTTATATGAAATAAAAAGCATAAAGTGATAATTGTTATGATCCCCAATCCATGAATTCCTTGTCTCTTTTTATCTTTAATTTATTTATTTTGCTTTCTTAGTTTAATAATTCAATCAATCAAAACCCCTTTTCCTTTGTTTTGTTTTACACTAATTAAATCAATTTGTTCAACACTCAAATCTCTGTGGATTCGACTCTTGCTTGTGCATACTACTACAACGGTAGCTAGTACACTTGCTAGGTATTTTATTACAAGAGAATTTTTATCCATCAAGTTTTTGACGCCGTTGCCGGGGATTTGTTGTGATTTGAACAAATTTGTTTAATCGGTGTATGCTTGGTCGTCGTTCTTTGATTCCTACCTTGGAGCCATTGAACGACGACATTGATAGGTTAGATCGGCGCTTGAAAGAACTTGAATTAAAAGAGGGCAATCCCCTCGAAAGTGACCTAAATCCTTCTACCACCGGGGTAGAAGAGGAAGAAGCCGCGATGGCAATTCCACCGGCTCAAACCATGCAAGACTTTTGTCGTCCTAGAGTCGATGCCTCCATATCTTGTATTGTGTTATCGGAGGAGGCAAAGAACTTTGAAGTCAAGGGTCAATATTTTAACATGTTGCCCATGTATCAAGGCTTACCGGCCGAAGACCCTTTGACTTTCTTGCGTGAGTATATGATGATAGTATCTCACTTTCTGGGCAAAATAGGTGTAACCGATGAGCAAATTAGATTAAAGTGCTTCCCCTACACTCTAAAAGGGGTGGCCAAGACTTGGTTTATGATGTTACCACCTAGAAGTATAAGCACGTGGGATCAATTGCATGATGTGTTTTTACAAAAATATTATCCCCATCCCACGTTAGCTAATATGAGGCAAAAGATCATTGGATTTGCCCAAGAAGTAGGTGAGCCATTTCATGAGGCTTGGGACCAATTTAAAATGATGTTAGTGCAATGTCCCCATCACAATTTTCCTTTGCCCTTGCTTAATCAAACTTTTTATGACGGCTTGAATCATGTTAATCAAGCCATGGTTGATAATGCGGCGGGGGGCACACTAGGAGCCAAAACTCCCCAAGAGACTCATGATTTATTTGAGATGTTGGGTGCTAATTCCCAACAAAAGAGTACAATGGGTAAGGCTAGGGGAGTACATAAGTTAGAGGGTAATGATAATTTGGCTAAACAAGTTTCTCAATTAATTGCCATGTTTAATGCTAAAGGCACCTCTCTTGGTGCTAATGTTGTGCAAGATGCTTGTTCTATTTGTGGTCTCCTCACTCATGCTACTAACTTTTGTCCTAGTGGTACGCAGTTTATTTCTAATGATGAGCAGGTACATGCACTCAATGGATTCAACCCAAGGCCTCCACAAAATAATCCATATAGCAACACTTACAATCCGGGGTGGAGGAATTACCCTAATTTTTCATGGAGAGGAAACCAAGGTAACCAAAACAAATCCCTACATACTCCACCACCCCAAAGGCAATGTGAGACTAGGAAAGAGCCTTGGGAAGAGGCATTGGAAAGAATGAGGTTGGAGCAACAACAAGAATCAAGGCAACAAAGTGCCGCCATCAAAAAGCTTGAAACTCAAATAGGGCAACTTGCGGAAGCCCTTCAAGGTCACAAGCCCGGAACGTTTTCGAGCCAAGGACATCAAGCAATGGTCATATCCAAACTACGGAATGGCAAAGTGGTAAGTCAAGAGGTTTGTTCTCCTTCTTCTGCTCCCCCTCCTCCTCCTCCTGTTTCTAATGAAGATGCGGAAAAGAGTACATGTGGATTGGGGAAAAAATCCAAAGACACTTATATACCCCCCAAGCCATATGTACCACCGGTGCCCTTTTCCGGTCGATTGATGAGACATAAGTTAGAGCATCAAATGAAAGAATTGATGAAGTTGTTCTCCAAAGTTAGCATAAATCTCCCACTGCCTAATGTGATTAAAAATATTCCGTCCTATGCAAAAATTTTCAAAGAATTAAACTCCAAAAAGCATAGGTATGGAAAGAATGAGATGTTGATCATGGGAGAGAGTGCTAGTGCCATAGTCCGACAAGACCTCCCACCTAAACTAAAGGACCCCGAAAGTTTCACAATTTCGATTACTATTGGGGATTCTAGTGAGGTGAAGGCGATGTTAGACCTTGGTGCTAGCATTAATTTATTACCATACTCCACATACTTGCAATTGGGCTTGTCCGAGTTCAAGCCCACCACAATGGCCCTCTATTTAGCGGACCGTTCTATTAGGAGACCAATGGGCATTGTGGAGGATGTATTGGTTCAAGTGGGGACCTTGATAGTTCCCGTTGACTTTGTGGTTATGGATATGGTTAGTGGAGGAAGTACGAGTAGAGACCCTATTATTTTGCTAGGACGTCCCTTCATGGCCACAACTAACACAATAATAAATGTGGGGAATGGGAAATTGTCCATGATGATAGCGGATGAGAAAATAGAAATTTCGGTTAATGATGTGATGAAACACCCCATGGATGATGATGGGGAAGGTTGTGAGTCCTTAGATGACATAGAGGAGGACAAGTGTGCTAAAATAGATAAGAGTGACGGTGAGAATTCTAGGGATAAAGCGGACGTTCATGATATGGCTAGTAACAACAAGGCCGACAAACACTCTTTGAGTGACGGACCGTATCACTCTCTAGACCGACCCCATAAGGAGTCGGTGTCAAAATTAAAATCTTTTTTTTCCTCTAAAAGCTGAAAGTAATAATTCATGTGCTCAAATTGAGGAATGTTACTGTCTTGACTTATCTGATTCTTTTATGGCTAACATTGATGATCAAGATAGCTCCTCCCATAATGATGTTGAGAAAGATGAGGTGCTTGATGTTCGTGGGACCAAGGCACCAAACGAGTTTGGGGGAGAGACCCCCATGAAGAAAAAGAAAAATAAGGCCAAGAAGAAGGCCAATAAAATTCCTTGGGCTCCACCCGAGCTAATCAAAAATGGTACATATATATGGAAAGCGGTGGGCGTTTGTGCCCGCGAATATGCGAGGTGGGCCAAGGGAAGGAAAGCTAAGGCCAAAGAGATGTAATTGGGAGCAACGGTCGGGCTAACGACCTTAACCAAATGCGCTAATTGGGAGGCAACCCAAGTAGGTATGTTTTTATTTGCTTTATTTATTTGTTTTGTTGTGTCATATCGTCCTTTGAACCCGAGGCATGTTTTTGTTCTCTTTGCTATGAGGACATAGCATGTTTTGAATTTGGAGGTAGATATCTCTCCGAGTTTGTGGGTTTATAGGGGAGTGTATATAGTGTCACCCTAAAAAAAATAGAAAATTTTAAAAATTTTGTTCTTTTCATATTTTGGAAAGTTGGCTAAAGTCCATGATAATTTGAGAGTGATTTAATTTTAAAATCTTGAGTATTATTGTCAATATGAGAATATAATTGCATTGAAACATGTAAAGTATGATTTCTCCACCTTTCACTTTCATATTATTTTTCTTGACCATTGTTACCAATTTAGGAGACCTTTATAGGATCACTTTGACATTCTCGGGATTCCTAGAACATGTTTGCATGACTGTCAATAACACATCAATTAGGCTATTCGGGAAGTGATATGTGACTATTTTCTTTGACCCCTATTTGTGAGCCTTAAACTTTCTCGTCACTTATATAAAAAATTCCGCTAGAACCCCTTTTGAGCTTGAAAAAGAATGGAATCTCTCACAAAAGTGGAAGGTTATCTTAGACCACCATCCACCTTCTTTTGTACCCTCATTATCCTACCCTTTTAACCTATACACTATTTTTCGCACCTTTTCAAGAAAGTGAAACTAGGAAATGAATTGGAAATTTTGGGGAATGTTTTGAAAATCAAAGGATTGAGTGGAAATTGGTCATAAAAAGAAAGAAAAGGGTCATGTTATGCAATGAAAATAGGGGCTTGAGCAAAGTATTGAATGCACATTCTTCGTGATATATTTGTGCAAAGCAAAGCAAAGCAAAAAAAAAAAGAGAGAGAGAGAGAGAAAAAAAAAAGAAAAGAAAAGAAGAAAAAAAAGAAAAAAAATAGCCTTGCCCTCTCTAATATTGAAGTGGAAAGTGATTAAAAAAAGAAAGAAAGGTGATCATCCCAAGTTTGAAAGTATACAAAATTATAAGTTTTGGGATTTAATCAATGGGTTGGCTTGGAGCGGAGTGATAAATTTTAAAGTGAGGATCTATGATGAAGACTTTCTAGTTTCACTTGCTTGACTTCGTATGTCCTTACCTTCTTTTGGAACCGTGAACCTAGCCTGCGTTTATCGCGATACATTACAAACCGTTAAGCCATATTTGATCCCTAAAGAGTAGCCGGGTTGACAGTTTTGTTTAAATATGCATATGAGTGTCCCTTGTGCAGAAATTTCATCTTAGAATCATTGATTTAGAGCATGTGGTTAGTGACCCTATAAAATATCTTACTTTGGTGACATTGATCTCCCATATTTTATTCATCTTTCATTGTGTGGTGGAAAATTATAAGTTATATGCATCCATGTAATTATAGTCACATGTTCATGATAATGCTTGTAGATTATGTGTGTTGTAATATCTGAGACTTGTTGTGCCAACGGCCTATGATATGAATTGAACAATCCCAAAAATATTTTCTTTTGTTTTATTTAGTTAGTTAGTTTTTATTTTATTTTAGTTTTGTTTTACTCGAGGACGAGCAAAAGATAAGTTTGGGGGTATTTGATGGATGTGGTTTTACCCATCCAAAAGATATATTTCCTAGCTTATTTGATGCTCGAAACCTTGAAAATTTAATGTATTTTGTTGTGTTTTGAAAGTACAGGGGTTGAAGTGCAATTACTGACAAAACGGAGGATTGAAGCGTACTTTGAAAGTTTTTGGATCAAATTGCAATTTTGGAAAATATGAGACAAAACTGACATTTGGAAGTTCAAGGGCCAAAACGTAAATCTTGAAAATTCAGGGACTAAACTGGAAATATGAAAATTTTGGACGAATTTGATTTATAAAAATTCATGGTCTAAAGTGGAAAATAAAATTTCAAAGAGCGAGGTGCAAAAAAATTTATTATAGTGACCAAAGTGCGACGGTGAAATTGCGAGGCGAAACGAATACTAAATGGGACAAAAACAATGGCCGAGGAACAACAAAGCTTGCTGCACAAAATAGGGCCATTGCCAAGGATGTGGCCGGCCAGTTGGGGCCATGGCCGGGACAAGCAAAAGGCTACAATGGGCCAAGGCAAACAAATGGGCCAAGGCTTTTGACATGGGCTTGATTTTCTTGTGCGGTCACTGATGATATTCTGGGCGGCCGCTGAAGAATAAAATTCCATGGCCGTTAGTTTCTGTATACCTGGGCAGCCGATGGGCAATCATGGGCGACCGCCCACAAAGTTTCAGCAACGGATTTAATTTCGTCACAAATGAGGAAAACGTGATTTTCAACAGATTTGCACAGAATCAGTGACGGATTTCGGGAGATTTTCTATTTTGACTAGGATTTTGACCCTAATTTGTTTTCAAAAATGATTTCTACCTCCCTCCTCCTATAAAAACAACCCTAGACTAGTATTTGTATCATCTTTGGATCTTTTGATTTTTATCATTCTCTCTCTATATTTTTAGTTTAGGTTTTTATTTATTTTTGAAGATGAAAGAACAAGGTTCTAATTTATTTATTTTAATGGCCATTCAAGGCTAATTTATGTAATTCATGGATTGAGGTAATTAACAATTTGATCTTTATGATAGGGTTTTAATTTTTTCTATCTCTTTTTCGTTCTTGTTTTTCTCAAATATTCTTAACCATTGTTCTTGAGATCAATTGTGTTGACCTTGCGGAATACCTTTGACCTCTTGAATTTATTTGGGTATGAATTATTGCACTTGCGTGGATGATTTATAATTTGACCATTGTTGAGAAGAATAGATTCAATTGAGGACCTTGCGGAAATCAAACGAATCTAGGTTCCATTGTTCTTAAGTTTTTAATTGAATTCTTGAATGTTTATATTGACCTTGCGGAATATATAAACAAGAGAAAATTGGTAGGGTTCTAATGTTCTTATTGACCTTGCGGAATATATTAACATCTTAACCCTAGATTTTTGTGAACGAACCCAAGAATGAGATTGAATCCTTTTTACATGAAATAAAAAGCATAAAGTGATAATTGTTATGATCCCCAATCCATGAATCTCTTGTCTCTTTTTATCTTTAATTTATTTATTTTGCTTTCTTAGTTTAATAATTCAATCAATCAAAACCCCTTTTCCTTTGTTTTGTTTTACACAAGGTTCTAAAAAGCGCTAGGCGGATGCTAGACGGCAGAGTCGGGCCTAGCGCCTAGGCGGGGACTAGTCGGGATTAGTCGGGGCCTAGGCGAGTTTTAGAACTAGGCGTTGGAGAAGGGTCTTTTAGAACACTGGTTTTACATTAATTAAATCAATTTGTTCAACACTCAAATTTCTGTGGATTCGACCCTTGCTTGTGCATACTACTACAACGGTAGCTAGTACACTTGCTAGGTATTTTATTACAAGAGAATTTTTATCCATCACCCGCCGTTGTTCCTAAGCTGCTATATATCGATGGTGTCGGGAACTCCAAAGGACATGGTTGTTCCTGCGGCGGTCAACCTTATGCAACTCCTCCCTTGTGTCACACGGTTGTAGGATCCCCTACAGCATGCCGAACTGTCTCAACACGCGATCAGGGTGGTGCCACTCTACCTTCTCAAAACAGATGAGAGGGACTCTAGACCTCCAAACAGCCTCTCCCTGACGGCAATAAGCTGGAGCCTATCGATCTCTATATGGCATCCACACAACCTGATCATCAGTCAATTGTGCTAGCTAGTCTCGATAGCTGTGAAGGTTGTGTGCAGTAACATACTTCAGAGATAACCGTCCAATCCACCTGAAATTCAATAAATGGAGAAGTATAAGTCAAAAGTTTCAAAATGTAGTAGGTGACAATAACATTTCAGATGGAAAAGTCGTTAATAAATGTATACATGCACCCCAATGGAAGGTTGCCATGATCCTTATTTGGCCTAAGAGAAATAGGTTGCGTACATAGCAACCTATCCCATGCCCAAAGTTGTATCAATAAAATAATATATGAAATACTATCAAAACATATGATTTCAAATCAAAAAAGAAAAAAAGAAAACAACATCATAACGTTTAATTAAAATGTTAAAGCATACCTTTAGAATATTCAGAAATCCACCACACTAGCTAGTTTCGGGGTGAGTGGCACAACAAAGTTCCCTATATAAAAAGGCTAAACATGCACTACCCCAGTTGTACATGTGTATCCTCTCAATATCTCTAAGTAAAGGGAGATAAAACAGCTTCACCTTGCTATTAGTACGATCTGGCATCACATTAGCCCCAAGGGCGATCAAAATAAAGGCATGCGTATACCTATCAACCAAGTTTGGGGGGAATCAGCGGGAAGGCTACCAAACTCAGAAAAATGTGTCTTAAGCCACTTAATCTTTAGACTACTTCCATCAAACGATGCATCAGGTGGGACAACACCTAGAAGCTCCGCACATAAGATTCGCCAATCTGGAAGTACGGGCAAATCTGAATCGGTAACGGGTAACCCATCAATCGGCAACCCGGACAGCATCCCGATATCCTCTAATGTGATGGTCATCTCACCAACAGGGAGGTGGAATGTATGGGTTTCCGGATGCAATCTCTCAATCAACGCCTCAAATAAAACCCAGTCATACTACACTCTCTCGATCAAATGAACTCCTAAAAACCCAGTCACTGCTAATCTCTGCTGAATAATGGGAGATATAACATCTAGAATGGTCGCACCACGGCGAAATGATAAACTCGAAACGTCATAATTTGCCCAAATATATCAAACTCGGTGGGAGTGATGTAAAGTCAACACAGAAGGATCAAAAGGCACAGGATCAACAAAAGTATCCATCTGTTAATAAAAAAACACAAACTCAAGTATTATTTTGACAAATCAAATACTCTAGAAAGTGTTATTTTCACAAGTGTTATGTCCACAAATCAACACAAACACAAATATTACTTTTACAAAGCAATACTCTAAGAAATACTTACAACACAAAATATCCCCAAAATTTGATTAAAAATAAACCATACTCCCTCCGTCCCGGCCGAAGCGTCACTTTTTACCCAAAATGACGTCCCGTTTATAGCGTCACCCTTTCCTAAATTGGAAACTTTTATTAATATTTTATTATCCCATCCACTATTCCCTCCACTAATTCTCTCTCCTCTACACTCACAACACTTTTAAAATTCACTATTTCCTCCACTAATTCTCTCTCCTATTTTTAAATTACACTCACAACATTTTTTCTTCCCATACTTTTCCTTAATTTACGCGCCACCCCTAAAAGGGTGACGCTTCTACAGGGACGGAGGGAGTACTCTAGGAAATACTAACAATTCAATCAAAACTATAACATTTTTTCAAATAAATACTACTTCAATGGAATTTCAATAGAATTAATGGAAAAACTTAGAAAAAAACACCAAAAATTCGTTCAAATTAAACCTAAAGTGATCAAATTCAAGCTCAAACCTAAATCATAAATCCTAAATTCACAAGCACAACTCATTCTAACATTCAAAAAATGAAAATATGGGGAAGAGAATGAAAACTCAACAATTTTGAAAAATCAATTGAATAGAGGGATTTTGAATTTGACAAAATGATCTTGAAAAATCTTCTTCTTCTTCTTCTTCTTCTTCCTTTGTTTTTTTTCTGTAATCTGCAAACTCGCTGAATGAATGAAGGAGGATTGAAATTTCGCTTAAACTTGCCAAATAGTTTGAATCTCGCTTAAACTCGCCAAATCAATTAGCGAGTTTAATTACGACACCATTTTCTTAAAATATAGGAATAAAAAAGAAAATTTTGAAAAAAAAAAAGAACTCGCCATTAAATACGACGTCATTTTCTTAAAATTGTAGGAAAGTAGGAATAAAAAAGAAAAAATTGAAAAAAAAAATCACGTCATTCCATTTGGCGAGTTTGAACAGACAAATGTCAAACTCGCTAAATGGTTTAACGAGTTTTGAAAAAATGGACATTTTGAAAAATAGTTTGGAAGGGTTGTTATTTTGGAAACTATATTTTAAAAAGAAATATTTTGAGAAAAATACCCGCTAATCCGTATCAATTTCACATTCCCTTGCCGTACATTAAATCCTCTTTTATTTTATACTGAAATTATGTCGTGGAAGAAGAAGACCATCAAGTACCATACGCAAAAAACAACCAAAAAATTGTAAGAAAAGCTTGAATTCCTCATGATCCATTAAATAAAAAAACAAAAAAGAGAGAGAAATTTGAGAACACAGAGGAGGGCCCATCTGCTTCCTTTTCTTGACCCACCCACCCACACACACACCCATAAGTCATAATAAAGTTGGAATCTTCCCCATGTCTTTCTCTCCCTTGCTGGTTGTTCTCTCTTTCACTAAACTGCAAAAAGAGTGAAAGAGGAATAATATAAAAACCTTAAAAAAAAAGAAAGTTAAATTTGAAATGTTGTTCAAGTAATTCTTCTGATCTTGCTATCTTCTCATTATTTCCACATTTTGTTGCTGTTTGGGAAAAGAAAACCAAGTTATGGGCTTTGTTGTTACTCAAGAAGCCATGAATCAACTCAAGGCATTAATGGATCAAGGTCACTCAACTTTCCCCTCTTTTTCATCTCCATTTTCCTATTTTTCTTCATCTTGATTGTCTGTCCTTTAAAATTTCCATTTTTTCTGATTTAATTTTTGTCTTTTTGGGGAAAATCTTGGGCAGTTGAGGAACCCTTGAAAACAACATTCCAGGTTTTTGCATTTTACTCCTACTCTGTTAGATCTATGGTTCAACTGTATTTCCCAAATAACTTTCCTTTTGTAATTTTGTTGCTATTTGTCTTAAACTATGTGTAAATCATATGTGTGTGCGCGCTTTTTGTTACTTGTTGTTGAATTCCCCCCCCCCATTGCCAATTTAGCTATTTGTCTTAAAACCAGTGGCCACCTTGGCAACGTCCAAGGCGGTGACTTCCGGCTTTTTATATTTGTTTCGATTTCGATCAGTTATGAGTTAGTAACTGTCCGTGCATCGCACGGGGTACTGCTGCTAGTACTAATAAAGTTGGAATCTTCCCCGTGTCTACCCCGTGTTCTTTCTTTCATTCAACTGCAAAACGAGTGAAAGAGGAATAATAAAAATATAAAAACCTTAAAAAAGAAAGTTAAATTTGAAATGTTGTTCAAGTAATTCTTCTGATCTTGCTATCTTCTCATTATTTCCACATTTTGTTGCTGTTTGGGAAAAGAAAACCAAGTTATGGGCTTTGTTGTTACTCAAGAAGCCATGAATCAACTCAAGGCATTAATGGATCAAGGTCACTCAACTTTCCCCTCTTTTTCATCTCCATTTTCCTATTTTTCTTCATCTTGATTGTCTGTCCTTTAAAATTTCCATTTTTTCTGATTTAATTTTTGTCTTTTTGGGGAAAATCTTGGGCAGTTGAGGAACCCTTGAAAACAACATTCCAGGTTTTTGCATTTTACTCCTACTCTGTTAGATCTATGGTTCAACTGTATTTCCCAAATAACTTTCCTTTTGTAATTTTGTTGCTATTTGTCTTAAACTATGTGTAAATCATATGTGTGTGTTGTGTGAATTCCCTCCCCCTTCCCCCATATTTTGAGTCTTTATGCTGCAGCATTTGATTTTCTGTGTTAATGCAGCTATGAAAAGAGATACTCCAGAGTAGTTATCTCAAGATCTTTAATCTTTTCCTTGATTTGTTCGCGGTCGATTCATGAGAGACTACTTTACATACAAATTGACCTGCCATTGATCTGTTTTTGACTTTCCATTTTAAGAACTTAGATTATTTTCTTGCTTGATCTCAAGGCATAGCTCATAATTGATTTGCTAATGGCCAATATTAGTGCTTGATGTCATTTCTGTCCCATATTTCGCGCATTTTCACAGCATCGGTTTATGAATCTTTTATTAGCTCAGCTTGTCAATTTGGGGTCGGGATAGTCCATTAACAAGCAGAAAGCCACAAATAGGTGACCGTTTATATGGAGTTCAGAATAGTAACTAGCAGCAATTACAAAATAGGAACTCTAAATTAATTAGGAAGCTCACTTAGTCCCAATTTCACAATCTGAATGATAATGTTGTTTAAGTGATTCATCGTTTTCTCGATGAAAATCCAGTTTCAACTTTTATAGATTAGAGTTTTTTCTTTAAATACCGTATTTCGTTCTCGGTTTAACACCTTGTCAATACATTGAATTGCATTGAGTGAAACCTTCAGCAAAGCTGTCCCCGTTTTGCAGAATGTTCATCAAGGGTATCCGGATCAAACATTGGAGCGCTTTCTGAAGGCAAGAGAAGGGAATGTCGCCAAAGCCCACAAAATGGTTAGATCTGTTCGATATTCGTTACTTCCTTAATTGATGAATTAGGATCATGTTCTTTATCTTTCTGAAGTTAACACTGGATCCTTGTAAAATGTTTCAGTTGGTGGACTGCTTAAAGTGGAGGATTCAAAACAACATTGATGATATATTAGCTGTAAGCGTTTTTACTACAACATTATATATTCCCTCCCCCCCCCCCCAAATAAAAGGCCCCATTTGACAAGTCAAACTTTTTAAGGATGGTGTTTTGCTTGCTTTACCTTCATTAAGTTGCACTAAAATTATTGCTCCTTATAGAGTTTGAACCCTTTTTCTGTCACAAACCAAAATGGAAAGAGGGACTAATTGTTTGGCACAGAGGGAGTATTAGAGATATTGAACTGTATCAGCTTGATGCATTTGTTAGTGCTTGGGCTTGCCTGTTTTATGCATGATTTCTGATGACCTAGCCGAGCAGAACTCTACTTTCTGTATAGCGGCTGATAAGCTTTCAATGTTCTGATTTTGTATCTTCCTTTAAATGCAGAAACCGATACTTCCAACAAATTTCTACAAAGGAGTGCGTGAGACACAGCTAATAGGATTGTCAGGTTACACAAGAGAGGTGCACTTACTCATGCTTTCTTTTTCTTTTTCTCCAGATTTCCTTTTAACACTCTTTATTAGGCCTCTCTTGCTTCTTTGACGTACTTAAAAATACTTTCATACTTTGAAATCTTATTTTTTGTTTTGCTTATAAGTTGTGGCGGCTTCTATGACAGGGTCTTCCAGTCTTTGCCATTGGAGCGGGTCTCAGCACATATGATAAAGCATCTGTAAGTATTCATAATATCTAGATATTTCCTTTGGCATTCATGTCAGTAATGAAATTTATACTTGTTTCTCATTTTAAATCGTATTTTTGTTATTTTCAGGTTCACTACTATCTGCAGTCACACATTCAGATCAATGAATATCGGGACCGTATAATATTGGTGAGGACGCATTTATTGCTGTAGGGATAACTTCATGTGTTCTCTCTCAGTACATTATTATGTCTAATTTAAATTTCTTATAGCCTGCTGCAACAAAGAAGCATGGCAAATATATCGGCAAGTGCGTGAAGGTTTTGGATATGAGTGGCCTGAAGCTTTCGGCACTGAACCAGATGAAGCTGCTGACAACAATCTCTACCGTTGATGACTTGAATTACCCAGAGAAGACAATCACATATTATATTGTCAATGCGCCTTACATATTCACGGCTTGTTGGAAGGTTAGTCTGTTTCGAAGCTATCGCACCCTCATATAAGATTTGATTTTGTATTGAACTTTTCCGCGATTTAGCAGCAAGACAAGAGATAAATCAGTGTACCTGTTGCCTAAGAATGATAATGGATTTTTTAATTAACATGACCCTTGCATAACATTTGAACAATGAGCAGGTTGTCAAGCCGCTTTTGCAGGAGCGAACAAAGTTAAAAGTTCAAGTCTTACCAGGTTGTGGGAGAGATGAGCTATTGAAGGTGAGGCAATTTTCTTGTTACCCTTTTGAAAAAAAACATTCTCTTGTTGTCAGCCAAACAAAATGCATTTTGGTGCCCCAAACTTTCATCATAATCCCACTTAGGGTCCCGAACTATAATACGTCCCACTTGGAGTCGTGAACTAATAATACATCCCAAATAAGGTCCTAGATTTAACGAACCGTTCAAAATTTAACGGAATTCAACATGTGTTCCTCACATGTCCAAAATTAAAGGGTACAAATGTCTATTAATGACGCTTAAAACTTACTCATCTCATATAAACTACTCCATTCCCACGTGATTTACCATCCATACAAACAATTATAAGCTTGGGTCCGAAAAAGGAATTGATGAGACAGAAGAAAAGGCTGACATTTGTTTCAAGCATCCGACTCCCCAAGTAAAACTATCCCCAATGAATCCCTCCAGACATTAGCACCTCATATCTTGGCACCTCATCCCTGATGCTCGTCGTTGTTGCTGTGAGAATACGAGCATTGGGATCACAGGCTCCTCTGCTTGAATTACTAGGAACAGCCTATTCCAATTTAACCCCACGGTTGGGGGAAGCATTAATAATGTTGGTACCACTGGAAACAACCCAACTGGAGAATCGCCTGCAACCAAACTGGGAAAAGACATAGAATGGATCTTCGGACGCCAAATGTTGGTTTCCAATAGTGAGTACCAGCAACCATGTCTGCTGCTGCATATTTTCGTGATCTTATTACAATTTTGTGGGGATGGGTACCTAAATAAGTTTTACTGTGAATAAAAAGGCATTTGTACCCTCAATTTTAGACATATTAGAGACACTTGCTAAGTGTTATTAAATTTTAAGCAACTCGTTAAGTGTGGAACCTTATCTGGGACAAAGTAATAGTTCGGGACCCTAAGTGAGATGTATTATAGTTCAGGACCCTAAGTGAGATTATGATGAAAGTTTAAGGCAACAAAATGCATTTTGGCCCTTGTTGTCGATCCCTTTCAAAAAATTGCATAATTATGTACTCCTTCTGTCCCTAAAAGAATGTTGAAAAAGTTTTCAAATCGACATTCATTTAGGGAGGACAGAGGGAGTATCTTATTCGAAATGATGAAAACTAATTGCGTTGGTTGCTTATTTTCTGTAGATAATGGATTACTCATCCCTCCCTCATTTCTGCCGAAAAGAAGGTTCCGGCTCTTCAAGGCATTCTGGTGGTTTGACCGATAATTGCTTTTCATTGGATCATCCTTTCCATCAGCAACTTTATGAATACATCAAGAAGCAATCCAAGAGCCTTGATACCATTGAGCCAATCAAGCAAGGATCAGTTCACGTACAAGTGCCTGAGGCAGACTCAGGGAAGACGGAGATAGCCAAAACCCTGGAATCCGAGTTGCAGAAGTTCCGGAATCAAGGCTCTAACCCTGACTCATTTCGCGATCTAAAGATAAGCGAATGATTTTAGAAAGTTTGACTTTTTGTTACTTCGCCTTCTAACCAATGCCGATGCAATATTACTATATGTAATAGTAACCCTAGCTCTTGGGATTCATTCCCCTAGAATATATGGCTTGAAAAACAACAACATAGAAGTTATATTTCATGTATCTTTATTGAAAGTCTGCCTAATTTAGGTTGTACATAAAGATGCTAAGTGATTTGCTGAAATACAAGGAATAATCTCTATTCAACACTTGCTCCACTGGCTGTTACTGTAAGTTTTTCTTGCCTGAATTAGCAGTTTCTGTCAATTTCTGACCCCTAAACTTCATGATTGTAGGTATTCATCCATTTTTTCAAAGTCCACAAAAATAGGCCTCTCGACCCTTTTCAGTCGTCTTCATGGATAGAAGAACATTCTCCGTCTGTTAGATCCTTTTCACGGCGCTTCCTGAGCTCACACTCAATTGCCTGCTTTGCCGCGTCAGCCATCTCTGCCATCTTCAAAGCTTCGTTTATTGCAGTTTCGGTATCCTCAATCTCTTTCAAACTTCTCTGCAGTTTCTCGAGTGTTTCATTATTTCTCTCGTTTATTGCTTCAACCTGAGACATGGCAGTGGCCACTTTTATATCAGCTGAACTCCCGACCTCCTCAACTTTCTTCGACAAAGCTTCAAACTCCTCAGTTGACAGTTTGATCTTACCGTCAGACCCTGAACTTGTACCTTCAGAATCATCATGCCTCTTAGACGACTTATGCATCTGATCATTTGCAAACTCCTCTGCTGCTTTTGCTGCCTCAACCTCTTTGAGAGCTGTTTCCAGCTTCTCTTCTCCCTCTTTTGTAGCAATACGAGAAGCTTCAGCTTCTCGTAAAAGTGCTTCTGCTTCTCTATTCATACCATCAGCTTCCCGTCTAGCGTTTTCAGCCTCCACCATCACTTCTTCGAGCTTCAACTGCAGCTCGTTCATCTCACCTTCCGCTTTACTTCCTCCAGAAACAGCTTCTTCGAGTTCAGCTTTACTTTTCTCTAACTCCCCCTGCAATCTCTCGGTAACAGATTCATTTTCCTTCACCTCAGAAATCTCTCTCTTCAAATTCTCCATTTCAAAATTGAGCGTCTCCACCACGCGCTTATGTGAGCTCTCTTCTTCAATAATGTCTTGCAGTTGTCTCTTGGCCTCGTCAAGCTCTGATTCTGCTACTCGCAACAACTCCATATCCGCATCACGAACTTCCTTAATCTGTTCTTGAATAACTTTGACCGCTTCAGTTGCTTCTTCTAACTTCTGTTTTAGGTTTCCATTTCCAGCCAGCTCAAGATTACCATACTCATCCTTTAAAGACTGGATATTTTTCTCAGTTTCCTCCTTAGCATCTATATAAGAATTAACCTGAGCATCTTTTTCAGCCATAACCTTCAAATGATCTTCTTCGGCTTTAGCAGAAGCGACTTTGACCTGACTAAGTGTTTGACGCATGCTAGCAACCTCACTGGACAGATCACCCAACTTCTCCCTGTTGACTTTGGCAACGTGTTGGGCATCTGCAGCCTGTTGGAACGCGGTCAACTTAGCTTCCAAGGCTGCATCAAAATCCTGTTTAAGGTTTGTGAGTTCTTGCTTGACCAAAATAAGCTCACCAGCAGAAACTTTATAATGCTCTCTTTCACTGTCAACGTCTTCTTTCCAGGCATCATCATGACTTACTTGGTTTTTGTTGGACTTAATTTCCTCAATTTCTCTTGCTCGAGCTTTTGCAGCTTCTGTTGCTTCAATGGCTGCTTGCCTTGACTCGCTCACTGTCTCTAGCTTCCCGGTTAGTTCCTGTAGTGTTCTATTGGCCTTCTCCAGCTCTCTACGTGCTTGGGCTTTTGTACTTTCTGCGGCTTTCAGCCTTTCTTTGAACTTGTCAAGCTCTTTCAGTGTCCAGTGCAGCTGTGTCTCCTTCTCCAGAACTCTCTGCAACAAAACCATAACCATTACATGGTACAAGTGATGTAGAAACAAAACACATTTGTTTAAAGTGTTGACAATTTAATTATATTACCTCTTCTGCGGTTTTAGTTTTCTTGATGAGGGCAGGTTTGCCCTTGGGGGAGGCAGCATCGCCAAAGAGATTAACGGCAGCCCTGACAGATTGAAAAGGAGCTCGTGTGTCTATCTCACCCACGGCTGTACTTGGAGATCGTGGGGTTCTTGGAGAAGCAAGTGAGGTTGCCGGAGAACCTGATGGTGTTCTTGGAGAATTATTATTTGCATTTTGGCGAGTTCTTACGTTGAAACCAAACATTATTATTATCTCTAAATCCCCACCTGCATGCAACATGAATCACAAATTGATCATTGGATCGAGATATCCATCAACAATCAACGTGTCAGATTCAAATCAAAATTAATGAAACAAACGGAATTGTGTTTCCAAATACTAGCATGCATGCATGCATGCACACGTACGACGACGTTTCATTAATTGCTGTAAAATGCAACGTACCTCGATGGAGATGGTTGACTTTTGTATCTACGCAAAGGAGGAGGAGGAGGAGGAGGAAGAAGAAGAAGAAGAAGGAGGTAGTTTATTATTTTCCTTTTGATGAAATTTTGCTATATTCTTCTTTTACTAAATTTAGAATTTTGAGAAATTATTATGGATAAATTTTCGGGATGAAACAAATTTGAGCCTCTCCAATCCACTTTTCAATGTTAGGTTGTTATTCAAATCATATTATTACATACTTTTAATTAAAAATATTAATGAAAAAAATATATATGTAACCCACTGATATTAGTATTCCACGATAAGGTTTTTAGTTTGATTTTTTACACATAGATTCAAAAAAAAATGTTACTATTAGTTTAAAAAGTAAAGTAGTAAAGAGAAAGTATGTAGAGGCTTTTATTTTTATAATGACAAGTAGGTCTTATTATCCATTTTATTTTTAATTAATAAAGTAAGGGCATGATTGGTAAAACTTAACTTACAAATTAGAGCTGAAACTATTAAGTTGTTGAATTATAAAAGTTTAAGGTTGTTTGATAATAGCAAATCAATTATATCTCAATTTAATTGAAATTTCAATTTACACTCAAAAAAATTGTTTGAATATTTTCTTTTCGCTTATATTTTTTTAAAATAAATAGCCTTATTTCTTAAAAATAACAAATATAATATTTCAATAGCTTAAAAATTATAAAAGAAACAAATTATCATTCATAAAAAAATATTTCAACAAAATATTTCAACAAAATATTTCAACAAAAGAAAGTTTTAGGCATTGAAAAATATAAATAAATCAAATATGTTGATTGATAAGATAAATTCGAACTCATTTCTTTTTCTTCACTTTTTCTTTCATACCTTTTTTTTTAGCGAAAAGGGCAATGCCCCCTAAATATTATTGAAAAATAAAAGTTACAAAGAGGTGATGGAGGACTAAGTCAGAACCATCACAAAAAAAGAAAAAAATTAAATAAGAAGAAAAAACATAAAAATAAAAATAAAATAAAAGGTCAATCAAATTGCCTTTTAGGAATCCAAGGCCTTGTAGGCTTGATGTTTTTTGATTTAGCTTTCGATCCAGATTTTCCTCGTTTCCCTTTAACTTTTTGAAAGCCATCTTCTTCATCGTAATAATCTTCAAAATTATCGCAGTCAGTCATTAGAGCCCACGGATCAACATGAACTCCTCCAACTATACCCCCATAAGTGCGAGCTTCTTGATATGCCGAAGGAGAAGTAGCAGAAAGACCGCCTTCCGGTTCAGAATCGCATTTTTCCCGAATAGTAAGAGCTTCTTTTAGGTTTTTTGGGTTTATAAATTCGGGATTAAAGTATTTAGGATTTGGCATACGAGCAGAAGAGAGACGTAAGTTAGGAGCTGATGAAGCTTGAATTTGTCTAACATTTTCCCGAACAAGATTTAGCGCTTCGCTATCCAACACAAGAGCCGTCATAGGGATGGATGGTGAGGCAATAGCCCCATTCTGAATGGCCAAAGCCCCCAACTGCGCTCCAAGCGCAGTAGTAGCAACCAGAGTTTCATTGCCTGTATTTATCTCAACAATAGCTGTGTCATTCAAGCCTACCAATTCTTCACCTTGGGAGTCAACCGTCTCATTATGGGTATCAATATCTTCACAACCATTTTCGGCTGACGGCTTAGATTGAACAATCCCCCCATCGAGATCAACAATCTCAGTTTCTTGAGCACCACTACTAGATACGACCTTTGGAGGATTAGATACAACCTGCTTTGGAACATAAACCTTTTCACCCTTCTCCACTTGCAAGGCTGATTTAGAATCCTTAGTTTTTGAATTAGGTTTTGAATCATTAAGAGAGGGATTGGCCTTTCGACAAACAGAAATATCATGACCCAAAATAAAGCAATGACTGCAATACATGGGCATATTATCATATTCTATGGCTTGGAAAAAACTAGGCATGCAATCACCACAATCAATATGAATCTTCTCGGGTAACCTTTTACTAAGATCAACTTGCACAAGAACTTTAGCAACACTTGGCCGGGATAATTCTGCAGTTGCTTTATCAATTGACATGGGTTTGCCAAAAATTCTAGCCAAAGAGAATAGGAATACCTTATTGAATAAGTGCACAGGGAGCCCGGGTAAACTAACCCATACAGGAACAATGGGAGAATCCGTTTGAGGCAGCCAAGAAGGTGTCCAAACAGAAGTTCGCATTGGAAATCGATGAACATACCAAACCTCTCTAGTCCAGAGTCGTTGGAAGTCTTCCTCGTTAGTCGGTGGATCGGCATGTGACGAGAGTCAAGATGACCAAGTTTATAGTCACCCTTTAAATGGAATTGTGTGAAGGCAATCCTTGCTGCTTCCATGGTAGGTCGGCCATTGGTAAATTTTCCCACAAGGGTCCAAGCAAAGGGGCGAGCAAAGGCATCAATTGCCTCCTTAGAAAGTTTTAAGGAAGGAACGCCCTTATGAGTAGCAGCTGGAATGAGAGGGATATCTTGGATAGGAAGTGTGCGTGGTTGAGAAACCATAGATGCGAAAGATTTGTTAGAGGTAGGGTTTGGTTGTGGAGGAATCTGGTTTAATGAAGGATTAGGGTTCGCACCCTGCAATGGTGGCGCAAGGTTATTAGGGTTACCAATTGGCGGGTTAGAATTGTCGGGGATGGAAGATTGAGGACCAGGTTTCGAGACCTGCAAAGGAGGGAAATCAACCGGCGCAGCCATGAAGGCCTGCCGGTAAGCAAAACCTAGGAAACCCTAGGAAGAAGACGAGAGGGAGAGTTTTTAATCTAGTATTCGTAATGTTCTTCTTTCATACCTTCTTGTTAAGAACTATTTTTAAAACTCACATCTCCACCTTAAACCAGGGACGAGGGAGCATCTCTTAAAATTATTGTATTGTTATGTGAGAAAGAGGTTCAAATGTTTAAGCAATAATTTTATGAGGTCCCCTCGCCGCCAAATCATTATCCCATAAAGGCACAAACGATATTCAAAAGCTCACACACTATTGAAAATCGAGATCAAAATCTTAAAAACCTCGTATTCCTTTTTCCCATCGCCGACACGTTTCCCCGTCAATTTCAGCGTACAACAATAGCATCCATGGAAGCAGCTCTCTCGGTCTCAACCTCCTCCATTTGTATCCACTCAAACGACACCCACTCTTCCTCCTTCGTTAATACATTCCTCTTCAACCCTATTGCTCTTTTCGCCTCATATTTAACTTAACTCTTTCCAAAAATACCAATTTCTATCACTCTTCCCTTTTAGCCTTCCCTCCATATGCTTTAATGTCTAAGAGTATTTTTTTTTCACAATTTGAAGGTAACAACTTACTCTCATCATATATAATATATATAGCAAAACTATTTAGAGGCTCCAAAAAAGGCCACGTCAAAGGCCACGTCAGCAATTCAATTTTCAACTCATTTTTATTCCAGATTTTAGTTAAAAAAATATAAACATCATCTAAAAGCAAAAACAATTAAATAGTATCTCTTATTTCTTATCCGGAGAATAATCCTATCTCATGAGATACTTTTGACCATGCATTTATCCTCAGCTATGTTTATCATCAACTATACCAGCATTTCTCTTTTCCCAAAAGCAAAAAACGTGTAAGTCAAATGGCATATCTCTTATTAATAATTAGTAATTTTCGAAATTTAAAAAAGATACCAGAATTCACATGTGAGTTAGCAGTTGTTGTGTTTAAGAGTTTCAATTGCACAATAACTCTAAATTTATTCTTCTGATCATATCTTTAACCATGAATTTCTTATGCAGTTTCTAGAAATCAATATAAATTCGAATTATTTGAAAATAAAAGGTATAATTCATTTAACTTCTATCTAAAATTCAAACTTGGATGGATAAGTGATGATTTTAAATTCATCTATCTTAAACACTGATAAGATATAATTTTATTTACACAATCCTTAAAAACAAAATACTCAACAACCCTACCATTCTATTTCTTTCAATACATGCCACGGTCTTTCTCCTGTTCTCCCGTTCTCCTGCGACACATTTAACGTCTTCCTCCTGCTCTCCTGCTTTCCTGCGACAATTCAACGCATTCAGGTAATTTTTCACTCTCCTGCGACACATTCAGCCCATTCATACTTTTCACTTGCTGAGTTATTAGCATATACATTGGCCATAAGTTTGTACGCGTGTGTGTTTGTGCATGTAAATTAAGATTGGTTATTGCAGTTAATTTTATTCAATTTTCACGTTTTTTGCAGCTAATCGTTAGATATTTGTGGTTTCTTGGCTTCAGTTTTTGTTTTGGGAATGTGGGCTAAATTAATTGGTTAATACTTGAATTAGGCTACGATTTTGTTACTAATTAGCTTCAATTTCTCACCATGCTTTTTTTTTTTTTATGTTGATTGGATAAATTTTTTATTTTTACTGGATTTATTTTTGGTTTTGGAATGTAGGTTAAACTTACATTAATGGGTTACAATCTCTAATCAAGTCAGTTAAGTGAAACAGAGAATGAAAACTGCTAGCAAAGCACTCACCTACAGTAACATTATCCCCGATAGTTGTTGGCAGGACCTTCCCCATAAGATTAGATTTTGCAATATGCATAAAGGAGTGGTCCTGTATATTGGTGCCAGATCCAACAGTTATGTTGTTCACTTCGCCTACACACACAAAGCCATGACACTGTTGAACATATCTTAAAGAAACACCATCACCAAGTAAAAAGAAAAGCAGGCACAACCTATGAGAGATTTTGAGAATAATTGTTGTTTTCTGAAAATTGATGAGTTAAATTTAATTAGGATTTCAAACTTGATTGTGTGATGTGAAGATTTGTCTTCTCTACTATATTAAATGTTATCGAATAATTGTTGGATAGTATCATACCTTTATATGATACTATCATATAAAGTTGTCTTTCATCTTTTGTCGAGCCTGATTCGAGCCTGATCCCCTGAGGGTCTTCAGAACATGATTTCCCAGTTTCCTCACCTTTAGTGCACCATCTGGATCCTATATTAAATACTAAAAAAAAAATAAAAAAATTCAATTAGTTTATGGAAACAAAGCTGGTTAACAAGGCAATATGAAAATACAAACTTAAAAATAAAAGGTATCATGAATTCTAAGGATTATTCATCAAATAAACAGGCACATATGAGGTTAGCTGAGTATAAATACAGATTTCAAGGCAAACTTTTATTAGCTTCTTCCACTTTATTTTCTTCCTCCCATCTTCTTTGGATGGCATAGATTCTACGTGTCTGGCTTTCTTCACTTGGGTCTTGGTTCCCTCCGTCTCTGCTCCAATCTGAATCACTTCACCCTTGCCGAATTCACCTGCCCTATCCCCTCCATCCTTTTTAGATTCTTCAACTTTCCGTTTCTTACATGATGCTAAACTCTTATTTTCGGCTTCAGAGCTAACACGCGCTGGGATACTATCAGCTCCACATGGGTTTTTAACATCTTCAGTCCCATTGCTTAGTTCATCCTTCTGCACATTTACATTAGGTGTGGATTCCTCTATCTGTTTGGGTGGTTGTTTAGACGCATGAAATGATCGAGCTTTTGCTCTATGCTTCTTTCCGTCAGCATGGAGAAGCAGGGTGTGCCTTTTAGCATTGCCGAGAGGGCTGCTTCAGCTACAATTAACGCTGATTGAAGCTTTGAAGTTGTGTTGAGTGTCTCATTGAGCATAAGTTTCTCCCACAGGACATGTTCGTTATTTGATGAAATTGAAATCCATGCCTTGGTTCCCTTCTCTATCAATCTCTTTGACATTGTTATTTGGTTCCTGAAAAATAACTTTTCGATTTCGTTAGCAGAAAAAAAAAACTATCTAATATCAAGATCCGATTCATCATTGACAGAACAAATGAAAAACAACCCATCTACTACTTAATCATTGCTCATTGACTCAGAAGTTTCAGTAAGCAACATATCACAACTCAAGGAAATTATATTTCGATAATGATTACAATTATTTACCAAGACTTATATTGAGAGAAGACTCCAATGATTCTAGCTTTCCTAACCTATCTTTGGTAACTGAATAAGTCAAATGATTAGAGATATACACGATTGAAACTCCTAACTAATTACATGATAATGGAAAATATTCACAATAATATTATCATATCTTATTCAAATATGATAATATTCTAACACACCCCCTCAGTCGAAGCGGGAGGTTTACAAACGCTTAGACTGTTCCTAAAATCCTCAAAGAGAATTAGAGGCAGTCCTTTAGTGAATATTGACCGATGATATTTGTGCAATTGACTCGACATCTAAATTTTATATAATGTTCATTATTAGTTAGATTGTACATGTTATTTAACCATTTTATTTAACTTTATTTTTATGTAGGATACGCCCTTGGAATCTATGGGGGACAGTTCTTCAACATCCATAACTCCAAGGAAGCGTATGTTGAACTACATAGAGGTTGATGAGGAGGTTCAGCTATCCGTTACTAGGGGAATTAAGCAAATCAAGCAGGAGAAATTAGACAAGTAGGCAAATAATGAGAGATTAGCATTTTATTTCAAACTTTTGATTCTATGTTTTACAATTGAGCAGGATTTATTGGTTTAATACCCTTTACAGTATTTGTTTTTTCTTACCCATTTGACATTATTGTGGGTAGATTGAGTGAAACTGTTTGACAAAATTTTATTTAGTAGACTTTGATTTCATTAATATTTTTCTATTTCTGCTTATTTTGAAATAAAAATGTGACATTTATTAGTTTTCAAATATGTTCAAGTTTGATGTTCTGTTTTAGTACTTTGTGATTTATGCTTTGATGATCAGACTCGGCAGTTTTCCTTAGTCTACCCTGCTAGACACGTCGTGACACTGGTGCCGACTGCCGACACACGGGAGAGAGAGAGAGAAGTACCTGAATCAGAACAAAATAAATCCGCTCAAAAGTGTAAGAACTGAAATATTATCATATCCGCTATCCCTCTAATGAATGAGAGCGCACCTTAAAGTTGAAAGATTGCAACAGTGACCTGCGCGATAATGGAACGATTTCGTTAGTGAGAATAGATAGCAACAAAAGATTAATTTTACGATGTATTACGATGTATTAAAGCACTTTACTCCACTATTCAATTTATAATTTCTCTCATATTCCTTTAAGATTACAACTCCCACCGAAATTACCCAATTTAATTTAAGAGTGGCTAATTAAGAGAATACAAGGCAATAGGAGAAGATCTATGCTTGCTGAAGGCATTCAGCAAGCATTTATTTTTAATCTAAAAACTCAAGCAACAAAATAAAAGGCTTAACAGACTCTTCTAAGTTCCAATAAGACACCCAACAAAAATGATTTCTGCAACAGTTACTGTACTTCATCTCCAAAGTGAGTAAAAAATACGAATATGTATAAAATAAAAAATTACCATTCAGAGTTTCTTATAAAAATATCATCCAGAGTTTCTTAAAATACGAATATGTATAAAATCACCAAAAAAAATCAAATTCAAAATAAAAATCTAAAGCAAACCTAAATCTGAGTTTCCATAATTTAGACATTCGAAATCAAATCAAACCCATATCTGGACCGAACACAAAATCGAACACAAAACTAGATCTGAATGTCAATGTCTAGATATAAACCAAAACATACATAATCGATAAAAAAAGCACAGATCTGTGTATTCTTATAGAGAGACGCACACAATAAAAAGAAGAGAAAGAGAAGGGCGAGAGACGAATACCTGGAATTTGAAGAAGACTTCAAATGATTTCAGTGATGGGTGGATGGCGGGGTGTTGATTCGAACCTACGGTGTCCATGGCATGAGAGATTTATAAGTTGTAACAAGAGAGAGAGAAATGGAAGGCGGTGTTACGAATATATGCGGTGACGAAGGACAGCAATGGTGGCGGAGGACGGCGATGGTGGTGGCGGTGGCGGTGGTGGACAGTTGTTGTGGCTCTGTTTGTTTTTTAGAGAGAGAGGCTGTGCCCTCTCTCTATAATATTGTCTAAGATTAAATGGAGTGTTAGCAAATATCCCATTCCACTATTTCATTTTTATGTTTTATATTTTTATTTTAATTTTTTGCAAAAGTTATATTTATACAATGTAAAATTTCGTCTTAAAGTTTTTTAATAAATAAAATTTATAACTTACTCCCTCCGTCCCGCTAATATTAGCACACTTTCTCTCCTCTACGTCACAACACTTTTAATATTCACTATTTCCTCCACAAAAGAAACTCTTATATTAATAAAATATTACACTCACAACATTTTCTCTCCTACATTTTTTTAATACTTGCGCGCCATTATAATTTATTACACCCTCACGGAGGAGTATCCCATTCCACTATTTCATTTTTATGTTTTATATTTTTATTTTAATTTTTTGCAAAAGTTATATTTATACAATGTAAAATTTCGTCTTAAAGTTTTTTAATAAATAAAATTTATAACTTATTTTTCTATATATTATACTCCCTCCGTTTCAGCTTAGTGGAGACCAAAAATTTGGGCATATCGATTAAGGAATAATGAAAGTGTTGTGAGTATGATATACTCCATTAAATAGGAGAGATGATGAGTGGGAGGAATAGTGATTTGATTGGTGTTGTGAGTGTAAAAATGGAGTAGATGGAGTTGGAAAGAGACTGAGTGGGGGAATAGTGAAGATTCCTTTCCATTTTGATTAGGCAGGGACCTAACCTCCCGTGGTTTTGTGCCGGCGAGATAGTTGTCTCAAGGGTTTTCCACGTTACATCATGTGTCAACATCTTTTTTCTGTATTAATTATACTCCTAATATTCGCTACATTGATTATCAATTTCGATTTATATTGTTACATAAAAATCAATTAAAACACATAAATAATTATTTACTTAATCAAAAAAAAAATTATTCACCGTCAGGTACCGACGGGTTACTGGCTGGCTGACTAGTACCTAGATATAGTAATTCCAATCTTATACATTTAGCTGTAGGAATGAATTTTATTATTTTTTAAGAAAATGTAAAAAATTGTAAAAAAATTTACTCTTATATTTTTAGGTATAGGAGTGGATTGTTTAATAAAATAAAAGACTTTTTTATTATTTTTAAGAAAAAATAAAAATTGTGAAGAAAAAAAAACTCTTATATCTAAGTATAAAAGTAATGTTAGTTTTATATTTTTTTTTTTAATTTTTTTTTTTTTTGTAATGTTAGTTTTATACGTTTAGGTACAAGAATGAATCGAAAGGGATAATGTTAAAAGTAAATTTTTATAAAATTTTGCATATCTCGAGTTTGATATAGTGGCCCTATTCAATCTAAGAGGTGGCCGGTTGACCAAACCGCCGGTTAGCCGGTTGAAAACCGGCGGTTGAAACCTCCAAAATCCCCAACCGGAACCGAACCGCCTAACCGGCTAGACCGGTTACGGTTTAGGCGGTTCACGGTTTTAACGGTTATCCGGTTAACCTCCGGTTTGACGGTTTGGATATGCTCGGCCGAGTCCTTGGTTTTGCTCGGTCGAGCAACCCTTTTAGGGTTTAGGGTTTTGAGGGTTGCTCGGCCGAGTCTTTGGTGTCGCTCGACCGAGCAACCCTTTTAGGGTTTAGGGGTTGAGGGTTGCTCACGAGTCTTTGGTGTTGCTCTACCGAGCATATCATTTTTCGATTAATTTTTTTAACGGTTTTTTGAAAAAAGTTAACTTTTAATTTTTTCAATTTTTTTTGAATAAATAAGATTATTTTAGACTTAAGTTTACAACATACATTTTTTGCAAAAAGGTTTATAAAAAAAGTTATGAATTTTTAAAGAAATAAAATTTAACGTTTTTTTGAAAAAAGTTAACATCTAATTTTTTAAATTTTTTTTTTGGATAAATAAGACTATTTTAGACTTAAGTTTACTACATACATTTTTTTGAAAAAAGTTTATAAAAAAGTTATGAATTTTGAAAGAAATAAAACTTAACTTTTTATAAGAAACGAAAGTATATAAAAGAAAAAAAGCGACGGTACCCTTAAATTTTATTAATTAAAATACAATTACAACGAGGGTATTGGTAGGAGTGGTGGTGGTAGGTCGGGTAGTAGTGGACCTAGTGGTATTGATAGGAGTGATAGTGGTGGCGGTAGGAGTGGTAGTAGTAGTGGTAGTAGCGGTAGTGGTAGTGGTGGTAGTAGTAGTAGTGGTAATAGTAGTTGTGGTGGTGGTGAATGGTGATGGTGGTGATGTAGGCCAGGTAGTAGTGATAGTGGTAGGTAGCGATAGTAGTGGTGGTGGTAGTAGTAGTAGTGGTAGTAGTAGTGGTGTTGGTGGTGATGGTGGTGGTGTAGACTAGTAGTAGTGGTATTGGTAGGAGTGGTAGAGGTGGTAGTGGTAGTGGTAGCGGTAGTAGTGGTGGACCGATGGTAGTAGTAGTAGTGGTAGTAGTAGTAGTGGTGGTGGTGATGGTGGTGGTGTAGGGCAAGGGTAGTGGTATTGGTAGGAGTTGTAGTAGTAGCGGTAGTAGTAGTGGTGATAGTAGTAGTAGTGGACCTAGTGGTAGTAGGAGTAGTGGTGGTGGTGGTAGTAGTAGTAGTGGTGGTGGTGGTAGTAGTGGTGGTGGTAGTGCGTGGTGGTGGTGATGGTGGTGGTGTATGTAGACTAGTAGGAGATTGGTAGTACTAGTAGTAGTGGTAGTAGCGGTGGTGGTGGTGGTGGTGGTGGCACGGGTAGTAGTAGTGGTGGTGGTGGTGGTGGTGGTGGTGGTGGTGGGTGGTGGTGGTGGTGGTGAGCATAACTTGGCCTAGTTTGAAAAAGTAGCCGTTGGAATGAGTTACGGCGTTACGCTCGGCCGAGCAACTCATATGACTCCGGAGCATGACCGTTATTGGAAATTAACACTACTTTGGAAGGTTATGCTCGTGAACTCATATGACTCGGCCGAGCAAGCCAAAAATCGCGGTTAGCCGGTTGGCCGGTTTTTCAAAATTTCAAACCTTAACCGAACCGGCCAATTACCGGTTTCGGTTAGCCGATTCCGGTTAACCGCCGTTGACCGGTTTTGACCGGTTTTGGCCGGTTTTCAACCTCCCGATTGACCGGTTCGGTTTATAAAATGGACACGTCTAATTCAATCCACATGTAATCATATCCTAATAATTGGGTGGGTGAATTCAACTTTTTTTTCTTTCAGGGACTGACAATTCAAATAGCTCAACCGGCGCACCTACAAAAATCAAGAACAGTAAACCAAGACCTCTGCAAATCTCCCCAAGCATTCAAGAGGCAGAGATGATTGAGAAGAGTGGTGTTGATGATGAGCTTCCTCTATTTGAAACAATCAGATCCAAGGGACGGAGCCTATATCACCTTTATGCGGCTTCAGTGTTTATGGGTATTTCTTTCATTTGCCTATACAGAATAACTCATCTCCCACTAACCGCCGGCAGCAGCAGCAGCAGATGGGCTTGGATTGGATTGTTCATGGCGGAGCTCTGGTTCTCTTTCTATTGGTTTCTCACTCAATTCGTCCGGTGGAACCCCGTTTTTCGCTCCACTTTCAGACACACACTCTCTCAAAGGTCGTCCCCTACCTACTTCACCATCTACATGTCTGTTTGTATATTAGAGTATTCGTCTTTGAAAAATGATTTTTTTTCATAAATTCCACCTATTAAGTTTCATAAAAGCTACTCCCCTTCTCAAAATGAATGGCCAAAATTTTATCAAAATTTGCTCCCGATGATCAAGAGAAGATTTTTGTTGATCTAAGAGCAAATTTTGATCATTCAGTTTGGGACGGAACGGAAGGAGTGTGACATTTGTGCCCCTGAATGTGAATGAATGAAACAAACAAACAGATATGAGAAGGACCTGCCGGGAGTGGACATATTTGTTTGCACTGCGGATCCAACAATAGAGCCACCAATCTTGGTAGTCAACACTGTTCTATCAGTCATGGCTTACAATTACCCACATGAAAAGCTAAGTGTTTATCTATCTGACGATAGTGGGTCAAAAATGACATTCTATGCGTTGCTCGAGGCCTCTCGCTTCTCAAAGTACTGGTTACCATTTTGCAAGAAGTACAAAGTTGAACCAAGGTCACCACAGGCATACTTTTCAACACTTGATCAGCAACTTTCATTTGATGATCCTGTTCTCACTAATGACTTGCTATCTATCAAGGTAGTACTAGCTAGTTTCGTTTATTCAACATTAAGAATTTCTTGTTGAACTCTCATTATTTCGCTCCTACAGAGATTATATCAAGAAATGAAGGAACGAATTGACACTGCTACGAGGCTGGGCCGAATCTCAGAAGCAATACAAGAGGAACACAAAGGGTTTAGTGAATGGGACATGAGTTCGACTCAGCACGATCATCGGGCCATCATTCAAGTACTTGTTTCCTTATGGATTTGTTTACCGTTAAGTGTTCATTCAATAATCTGTTAATTTGGTTTTCTTTATGCTCATAGATATTAATCGATGGAAGAAGGGCTACATGTGGAAAAACTGAAGATCTGCAGTTGCCCACGCTGGTGTATGTAGCACGAGAGAAAAGAACACAATACCACCACCATTTCAAAGGTGGAGCCATGAATGCGTTAGTAAGCTCTTCTACCTCTAATTTTACACAATGAACACATGTTTTGGTGCTAAGGTTCTGGAACATGAATCTAAGTTAGCATTGTTGATTTCTAGTAGCGTGATTGTTATTTGGCATAAATGTTTATGGTAACATGAACAGATAAGGGTCTCATCAATAGTAAGCAATGGCTCCGTCATTCTCAATGTGGACTGTGATATGTACTCGAACAACTCAGAATCAGTGAGAGATGCTATGTGCTTTTTCATGGATAAGGAGAAGGGCCACAAAATTGCTTATGTGCAGTTTCGACCAAGCTTTGATAACCTCACGAAGCACGATCTATACGCGAGTTACTTTAGGGTTCCTAATGAGGTAGACCATCCTATCAACTTGAACTTCAAAATTATCAAACTTTTTTTTACTACCCGTGAAGAAAACTTTACTGATTTTCTTGTTCGTATTGAAGTTGGAGATGGGAGGCCTTGATGCTAATGGCGGTCCTTGCTATATTGGCAGTGCATGCTTTCACAGGAGAGACACTCTTTGTGGAGCGAAATATGTGAATGGCTATGAAGGAGGATGGAAGAGAAGGATTTGTGGCGAGGGGATTGAAAGTGCAGTTGTGGTTGAAGAACAAAGCAAGGTTCTTGCAAGTTGTACCTATGAGATAAACACCGATTGGGGAAAGGAGGTCTCTCTCTCTCCCTCTCTCTCTCTCTCTCTCTCTCTCTCTCTCTCTCTCTCTCTCTATCTGTCTCTCAAACGCTTGATGTTGCAGATGGGCTTGAAATATGGATTTGCATCGGAAGACTTGGTCACCGGATTAGCAATACAATGCAGAGGCTGGAAATCGATCTACTGCAATCCAGAAAGAGCTGCTTTCACTGGTCTTGCTCCCACAACGCTCTTACAGTCACTCGTACAACATAAGAGATGGTCGGAAGGCCAGTTTCAGATTGGACTCTCAAAATGCTGTCCGTTTGTCTATGCACGCAACAAGATCCCCCTCGCCCTTCAGTTCTCATACAGTCCATATCTATTTTGGGCTCCAAATGCTTTGCCCACATTGTACTATGTTTTGACCCCAGCCCTTTGTCTGTACAAAGGCATCTCCTTGTTTCCACAGGTATGCATCCATGCTTCTGGAATCCTTTTAATATTGCCCGAGTTCTTGTTTTGAATCACGTATGTATGAATGCAGATATCTAGCTGGTGGACAGTACCTTTCCTATACGTAATCGTGACTCAATATGCATACAGTCTAGGCGAGTTTATTAGCTGCGGAGGAACGTTTAAAGGGTGGTGGAATGAACAAAGGATGTGGTTGTTTAGAAGGACAACTTCCTACTTCTTTGCCTTTATAGAAACCATTTTGAAGCAAGTAGGGTTATCAGAAACAGGGTTTATTGTCACTCCAAAAGTGGTTGACCACGATGTGTCACAACGATACATGAATGAGGTCATGGAATTTGGTGTCAGTTCTCCGATGTTTACGATTCTAGCCACGATAGCAATGATCAACCTTTTCAGCTTCGTGTGGGGTCTGAAAACTGTGGCCATGGGGCCAATGGCATTGCAGGTTGTGTTATGTGGGCTTGTGGTTCTAGTCCACCTTCCCATATATGAAGGGATCTTCTTCAGGAAGGACAAGGGGAAAATGCCCTATTCTGTTGCCTGCAAGTCAGTTGTATTAGCTTTACTGGCTTGTACCTTAGCCTCGTACTAGAACAAACAAATTTTAATGGCTGTAATAAGGATGTTCCATTGTTTTGTCTCCCTGATTAGAGGTATCTCCTTTGACCCAGATGTACAATCTTTAAAAACACTAGACCAAACGAGAGAATCAAGAATTAAGGTTATTTGAATCCAGGGTTCATATTTGCTCCAAAGGTTGTAAACAATCATGTCTCGCAAAGATACATAAGGCATAACGGTACCGAACTTATTCATTCATTTGGGGCGTAAATGAATGCAGCCGCCATTTCCAACCCGATGTTGTAAATTTTCCTACGTGGGCTTATCGTGCTGATAAACAGGGTAGCAAATTACACGACAGGGTCTAAATTTGGCACTAATGAAGGTTAAAAGTAGAACATTGTGCAAAGTTTTTTTTTTAACAAAAAGGGGGTTAAGCTTAAAACAACTGAACTGAAACGCTGAAAAAAAAAATATCTTCTTTGACTATTAAGGGAGTAAAATGACCATTTTTCAATTTGGAAGGAGATAGCATCCCTGGTGGTCCATGAAAAGAGACAGATGCAGATGAACCTCAGAACCTGCAAGATATAGGGACAAGATGTCTTAACCATAGAGAAAAAGACATTAATTTTGAAAAATGTTTTTAAATACTCCCTCCTTTCCTAAAAGATTGTCCTGTTGTACATTTTGCAATTATTAAGGAAGAGCTTCACCTTCTTGTACCTTAGTAGATTTGCACTAGCATTCATGCCTAAGTTTAGAAATGGGACATACTTTTTGGGACAAGTCAAAATGGCAAATGAGACAATCTTTCAGGGACGGAGGGAGTATGATTTTTATTGGTGGAGACAAATTGTCCAAGCTGATATTTAACTGCTAAAAAATCCACCAAGTTGAAAATGGTTCTTGAGAGTTGAGACCAGTATCAACATTAAGAGAAGCCAAAGCAGAGAGATGAAAAAAGAAGGGTACCTTCCTCTCTTTGAAACCAAGACAGCAAAGGGGAGGACACTCTATTGGTTGTATGCAGTTGCTATGATTGTGGGCATATGTCTGGTATTCAGCTACAGAGTTATCCATGAACCTGAGCAAGGTCAAGTTGGAAGGCATGCTTGGATTGGCTTGTTCATATCAGAGCTATGGTTCTCCCTCTATTGGCTTGTTACTCAATCTGTTCGATGGAATCCTATTTACCGTCGTACCTTTAAAGATCGCCTCTCTGACAGGTCTCTCTATCTCTCTCTCTCCCCCCATCCCTTCCATACAAAGAAGTAAGGCTCCGTTTGTTTGGGGGAAAACATTTTCCGGAAAATGTTTTCCCCATTTTCCGGTGTTTGGTAAACACCGGAAAATGAAGTCAACGGAAAACATTTTCATGGTCAATGGAAAATGAGCTTGATTTCTAACGAAAATGACTTCCTTACCTCTACCTAAGGTAAGGAAGTTGTTTTCCGGAAAACATTTTCCTCATTTTCCTTTGTTTGTATTGATTTTACCTTTAGAAAGTTACTTTAATGAAACTACCAAACATCGGAAATTGTTTTCTTAAGATTCACCAAACATCGAAAAATGTTTTCCGGAAAGCTTTTTCATTTTCCGGAAAATATTTTCCAAGAAATCATTTTCCGGGGGTTATTTTCCGTGAAACAAACGGAGCCTAAAAATGTAATTTCGCTAATGGGTGCTTGTGCAGGTATGAGAAAATCCTGCCAGGAATAGACATATTTGTTTGCACTGCAGATGCAGAAATAGAGCCACCAATAATGGTGATAAACACTGTCCTGTCCGTTATGGCATATGATTACCCACCGGCGAAGCTGAGTGTATATCTTTCTGATGATGGAGGGTCGGAGTTGATGTTCTATGCTCTCTTAGAGGCATCTCACTTCTCCAAGTACTGGCTACCTTTTTGTAGGAAATTCAATACTGAACCACGCTCACCTGCTGCTTATTTTTCAAACGTCAGTGAGCCACTCAACAATGATCCTATTTACAAAGAATGGTCTGCTATCAAGGTAAACTCATGCTGTTCATCAATATTGTGTCTCTATTTCTTTTCTTTAACTATTAATTATTTGGTAAAAACCTTGATACGAGAACTTGGCGAAGTTACAAAACTGTCACCTTGAAAGATAGGACCCAAAAATGGGTATAACTTTCATTCTTTCGGTTGACATTTAAAGAAGTAAAAGGATGCACTGTGTTTATGCAGAAATTATATGAGGAAATGAAGTCACGGATTGATAGCTATACAAAGCAGGATCACATTTCAGGAGAACAGCGGAAAGATCACAAAGGATTACGGGAATGGGACATTGCTTTGAACAAGCGTGATCATCAGGCCATTATCCAAGTACATTTCTAGTTACCTTTCTTTTGTGGTTGAACGGAAAAATATAAATGGAGTACGTAAACAGAAAAATATACATCAGTGAGATATTTACTTGGCGAAATAAAAAACACAATAAGTAACAGATATCGTATACTAATGGATATCTTAGCATGTTGTGGTACTTGTAAACTCTTACAGATACTAACTGATGGGAAAGATACCTCCACAGCTGTAGACATCGATGGACAAATTTTGCCCACATTAGTATACATGGCACGTGAAAAGAGGCCTCAATACCATCATAACTTCAAAGCAGGAGCCATAAATTCCTTGGTAATCCATTCAGCACGTATAATTCCTGCATTGTTTGTGTGTGTGTGTGTAGGGAGGGGGGAGGGGTTGCCATGGAAGAACAAAGAGAGGCAGATGAACTTGTAAGATAGAGATATTGGGATATTATGACAACATATTTATGTTTCGACTTCACAACAGAATGGTATTTGTAGCTAACACTTGGTATATCATATGATTAACAAATAGATAAGAGTATCATCAAGGATAAGCAACAGCCCGATTATTTTAACTGTCGACTGCGACATGTATTCAAACAATCCAGAGACAGTGAGAGATGCCCTGTGCTTCTTCATGGACGAAGAGAGCATCCATCAGATTGCATTTGTTCAATTTCCTCAAAAGTTTGACAACCTTACAAAAGACGATCTTTATAACGGTGGTTTGCGAATAGCGATGGAGGTAAGCACCGGTTAGAATTTTTTTCTCAAAATAACAACTTTTGAAAAAGTATTTCCCAAAATGTCATACTTTAAAAAGTATTGCCCAAAATAACCAAGTTTGGATGAATCGCGGTTGACAACCGCGATTTCTAAATTTCCCTGATAAAAAGAACGCAGTGGCCAACTGCATTTCTTTAAAGAAATGTGGTTGTCAATTGCGTTTTTAACTTGAGGAAGCCTTAAAAACGCGGTTTCCAACTACGTTTTTTACAAACTTGGTTATTTTAGGCAAAAAAAAATTTTTTGCTTTGGCATTTGGAGAAATACTTTTCAAAAAGGTGTTATTTTGAAAACCAGTTAGAATATGAAGTATACAACTTAGGCAAATTGTCCAACATTTTTTACTTCTATAGGGAAGTACTTATAGAGAGTATTTTCAAGTGAAACTTACTGATGTACCTCTCACATTTGGCTACCTTTGTGTGATCAAGGTGGAGTTGGGAAACCAGGACTTTAATGGAGGGTGTCCGAATATTGGTACTGGATGCTTCCACAGGAGAGACACCCTCTCTGGGAAAATCTATGATAAGGAGTCGTCAAAAATTGACTGGGCGAAAGTGAAGGATGAAAGAGGGGAAGAAGGGATAGATGTGCTGGAAGAATCATGCAAGGTTCTTGCATCCTGTACCTACGAAGAAAGCACTCAGTGGGGAAACACGGTTCGCTCCCTCTCTCTCTCTCACACACACACACAATAACTACAGAAATATTTAACTCCATTATAATTTATGATATACAGATGGGGGTAAAATATGGGTGTGCAGTAGAAGATGTAGTCACAGGACTGCTAATACAATGCAGAGGATGGAAATCAGTCTTCTTCAACCCAGAAAAGGCCGGGTTCTTAGGAGTTGCTCCTACCACACTATTGCAGACACTAGTACAATATAAGAGATGGGCCGAAGGTAATCTTCAAATATTTCTATCGAAGCATTGCCCCATTGTGTATGGCCATGGAAGGATACCTCTCAAACTTCAAATTGCATACTGTTGCTGGGAGCTATGGGCTCCCAACGGATTGCCTACACTCTACTATGTTGTTGTCCCATCAGTTTGCCTCCTTAGAGGCATCTCCTTGTTCCCAAAGGTATATACAAACTTTAATCACATTACAGTACCTCAGTTGGAAAAAATTAAAAAAAAAAATGTCGGTTTTTCTTTATTTTTGAATAACTCATGTACATATATTCATGCAGGTATCAAGCTTGTGGATAGTACCCTTCTTATGGGTGATGATTGTTCAGTACACGTACAGCTTGGGGGAGTTTATATGCTGTGCAGGAACCTACACAGCATGGTGGAATGAACAAAGGATGCGGTTATTTAGAACAATGACTTCCTATGCCTTTGCCTTTGTAGAAACCATTTTGAAGAAACTAAGGTTTTGTGAGACCGGATTTATAGTAACTCCAAAGGTTGTAGATGACGATGTCTTAGAAAGATACAAGAAGTCAGTCATGGAATTCGGTACCCCTTCACCAATGTTCACAATCTTAGCCACTGTAGCAATGATGAACCTATTCGGCTTCATTTGGGGTGTAAAAACTGCTGCCATGGATTTCCAAATCAGGAACATGGAGCCAATGTTTCTGCAGATTCTCCTATCTGGGCTTCTGGTGCTAATAAACCTGCCTGTCTATGAAGGGCTCTTCTTCCGCAAGGACAAAGGCAGGATGCCAGCTTCTGTCACTTACAAGTCTGTTATATTGGCTTTATTAACTTGTACAATAGCCTTGTACTAAGAAAGAAAAAAAGTATATTAATATCCTCATTTCAACCGCGAAAAAAAATGTAAAAACATAGATTCTATCAATATCAACCAATCTTTCACTTAGAAGCATTATCCATCTCCACTGAGAAACACCAATCAGCTTGTCAAAACACCCGTTGACCATTAGCCGCTTAGGTCAACCTACGAAGATTTGAGCAGATATGTTTGAACAACTTCGGACCTTTTGATATCATTCACCAACAAGAAGAAACAGCCAATAACCAAACTCACTAAACACAATTTTCAAGTTTCCCACACAAAATGGCAAAAACATCTCCATTTGTCCTTAAGACGTAGCCTCCAATAAGCACGAGGCCTCCTGGCAACAAATATGTAGCCACTTCAAGCACACAAAACGTGCAAGCACGGAATATAAAGACAGAAGGTACTATATATCTTTGATAATACTGTTAAAGATTTACAAATGTAGAGCTAATTCTAGAGAATAGACGACACAAAAACCAAAAGTGGCACCACAATAGATGTCAAACTATAGCTATAGCTGTACATTAAACAATGAGTCAACTAAGCTCTGACTTAATTATCATCCCACCACCATTGAATACATTACTGCACATACATTCTGCCACAAAACATGGGACTGTCTTGCAGTATCATATCCAAGCACGCCACATTTTGTCATAGCGTAACCACTGCCTTACCTTTTATTGGTCTACTTTTTGTAAATGGCATTATCTTCCCCACCACCGTCTTCCCAAGACGAGACAAACAATGTCTAAAGCACTGAAATCCCTATCACTACATAAAAGTATTGTGTCAGGATCATATACCTACTTGCCTTCAGCTGACTTCCCAACTCGCGATTTCCACACACTCTGCATAAAAAATATCAAAGAATACACCATGAGCATAAATTATTTATAGGTCATTAATGCTCCCTCTGTCCCAAGTGATGTTCCCATTTGACTATTCAAAGTTTTTAGTGATGTGTTTAATTTTCTAAGATTACCCTTATGAAAGTACATATTACACTCACAACTTTAGTTAGTAAAGAGTACACATTTTTATCACAAGGATAATGTGGGACGTAAGAAGTTCAATGGTTTTAGTCATTCAATTATGGCAATGAGAACATCATTTTAGGACAAACAAAAAATGGCAAATGGGGACATTTTTATGGGACAGAGGGAATAATCGTTTACATTATAGTCTGATATTAACTTCTCTGCAATCTGACTTAACTCTCACTGTCACAAATAGTGAACAGTAAGGACTGAGATTTTTGTGAACCATCGACCGAGATAAGAGTTTAGAAAAAGGAAGCTGAAAAGTAAGCACCTAAATAGAGATCTATAAGAAAAAAAAAAGTGAAAGATATGAGTTGAATATGCGTACAAGGGGTTCGTCATCAGAAAATTCTGCATCGCCAGAATCATCAGAGGCAGAACTTTTCCTGTCCAATGTACTTGGACCTATTGGAGTACTGTCAGCATCATCTGTCTCGTTCCCTGATGGATCTGATTTATCTTCTTCATCAGCTATCAACGGGGAATTTTCCTTTGATACATTTGGAGATTGGTTCCCTTCCGACTGAGATCTCTGTTCCTCATCAGATTCTGAAGCATTAGGAGAAGTTTTGTTCACACTATCGGCTTGCTTATTGGTAGAATCAAGTTCTTTTAAATCTTCCTCTGTATCAGTTGAGCTGCTCTCTGCATCTTCCATCTGTTTCCCTTCTGCAGCTGATTTTTCATCCTTGTCAGACTCATCCTCGCCAACTAAACTTCCCCCATCTTCTACCTGTTTCCCCTCAGAAACTGATTTTTCATCTTTGTCAGACTCATTCCCACCTGCTAGATTCTTGTCCTCTTCATCACTTGAGTCCTCATCTGAAATGCAAGTCAAAAAGAAAAGTAAATAGGAAATACAGAACACACTTAAAGCTATAAAATAATACGGAATATATCAAGAAACAAGTCGAAATGATGTACTCAACACCACTAATTTATAATTGAATGAGATCCGAGTACAAACAATATGTTTACATCCATTATACGGTATTCTAAGTTAGTGAACTGAATAAGGTTTATGGCACAAGTAAGCAACACACTTAGCCTTGGAGTTCCTTTATGCCATGAAACTTGAATAGTCCCAAACAACTAATCTACTATCAAAAAATGATCAACAAGCCCTGCTTCAAGCCTTCCATTCAATAAACTTATGGCAGAGGCTAAAAAAATTCACTTCAGCCTCTCCGTTAACTTACATGGAAGGCTGATGGCTCTGTTTTGTTCATCACATTTCCAAAATAAGTCGGTTTCGACATTTCAAGTTTTGAACCAATGATGCCCAGGCCATAGAGGAGCAACCTCAACTTTTTCCAGTATCATCTTGAGGCTGCTGACCTGCTACCTCAGATGTAGCCTCAGTTGATGCAGATAGCAGATCTTAAATTACACCTACAAATGTTTTCAGCATCTTCCCCACATAATCAACTATAGGCAATTTACATGAAAGAAGCACAATCAAGGGAAAAAAAAACCCTACTATAAGGTTCCTTGCATAGAAATAATATGACTATGACCCATCACCAACTTCACGACTTTCTCAGAGGTTCCAACACATTACTGAGACTTCCTGAAACTATTTTCTGGAGGGTACTATAGTTGGCAGGAACTCATTAACAGCACTATGAAAGCCATTTGAACAAAAAAGAGGAAGGCACTAAACATGTATTTAGAAAGGAAAAACATGCATGCTCTGCCCTAAAAAGGAGTAAATTTGAGACCCTTCACCTGTGTCCAAATTATTAACTTTAGTGAACGTAGGAGCCTCAGGATCTGATGATTCTGAAGTTTCATTTCTCTCAATTTCCGTTAACTCAGGAGAATTCCGATTTGATGCCCACTTTTGTCTTTGCTTTGAACTTTTTCTTGGGGTTCTTTTTCCTGTTACTTTTGACGTTGGCAATCTGCCATTCCATCAAGAGCTAAGTAAAATAATAAATACTTCAGATAAAAATTGGATTGCAATCTCGTACTCACATCTCAATCGATATCTTAGTTTGCTTTGAACCAACCAGAGACTTGGTTTTTGGATCAGATGACCTGAAAATTAAACAAATGACCATACCTTTATTAAGCCACTTTTTAGGCCACAAAAAATATCAAGGAAAAATACTCTCAAAGTATATGTGCATATGCTTCACATTTAAGTATAACAGAATGCTCAGGTTATATTCTATTACAATCTTACAACATTCTGCAATGTTGTTACTCATTTCGCTAGCTCGAAGTAAACGGTAAAATATTTTGCATAATCTATAACTACCTTCATAGGAAATCTCAGTATACTACTACAGTTCCATTGTCACGCTTATCTTTCTAAATGACTGTAAAATCTGATATATTTCAGTGTCAATATTTGGAACTTGGACAAGCAAATAAACTTTAAAACTGTGATACTGCTTATCCATTCAAGCGTTTGGTACTTACATTCTGGAGTAAATAAACATTTAAGACTCTACGGGAGCAAGTGAGCAAATCAGGATCATGTACATATGGCTGTGACATCTTAGACTAGTTTAGTGAAAATTATGTCAGTATTCTGAGGGTATAGTTGTATCATGTATGTCATAATAATGATTGTTCATTCTTGTGTTTATGAGGAAGTCAAACTTCAGTATCCCCAGAGACAAATAAAGCAGCGGTAAGAAAACCAATAGCGAAGGATTAGTATGCAAGAGTCTGTAAATTGGTAGATAAAAATTCAGCAGTTCTTACCTTCCTTTAGACCGTGGACTCTTTGAAGATTTCAACCGCTGCAGATGTCATTAAAAACTGTGTAAGAAATTAAACTACTAAGAGAACCAAAATGCAGAGAAGTTGGCATAAGACCTTTGTAGGCTTGCGGCCACTGTCAACGAGCTCCCAGCGCTCTTTGTCTAAACGGATCACTTCAACATCTCCATCATTATATAACACCTTCAACACAAAATAATATTATAGAAATATTGCAGAAGAGAAACAATGTGAAATTTATAATCAAGATTTGATTGGACGTATCCTAATTAAAAAGAATAATAACCCATTAAAGTAAACAAAAAGTGAGAGTAGAATGTAGCTTACCACATGTTTTTGCTTCTGATGGTCATATGACTTCACCACACCTTCATAAAACCTGCAAAACTTTGTACAGATCAAGACATTTTTCTCTCACTGGAAATTATAATGGTTTATAGTGACAGAAAGTGTACTACCAAATGGTCATAGAGAAAAACAATGCTATAATAATAAATTCTTTTGTACACAAATGTATGAAAAATGCTTGGAAGTTTTGCACTTCAGAAGACCTCGACGCATTAAGGTGTTGTAGTTATACGACACCACCTTGCAGTAGGAAGTTCTGTGAATACTTTACTTTCCCATAAAAAAAATGACACCATGTAACTCGGTAGTTCATAAAGTGAAATCTTTGAACAATGTTGAAGGCAAACAAATATTGGCATAACAAAGTAAAGTTTAGAAAATTAGCAAACAGGAAATAATGATTGAATCAGAAACATAAATTAACTTATGAAACCCTAGACTGGCACAGAACTAATAAAATTTTAGGCTGTTATTACACCCATAGAACTCGTTTACCATGGCAGTAACACACTGAGGACTTCTGATCCATGTGAAATTGAGTTACAGTTAAAATATTGCCTGGTAGGTGAAGGAGATGAGGAAAGAAGAATAATCAAGCTCCCCTTTCCTAATAGCAGAGATATTCTAGGCATAAAGAGAAAATGCAACAAAATTGTCTTAAGACCACATAGAGAACATAAATGTATTCGACAATGCAGAAATAACATGTCCAGTTCAAATTATTCTTCGTCAAAAGCAGCAAACAGAAAAGTAAGAAAGAATGTTCAGATATAGTTAAAAAGGATCTCTCCCCACCAGAGGAAGGCTCAAGTGAACAAGAAGAGGATACTGTATATTCCTTAAGTTGAGGTAGCAAGGACTTTTTCATTTTAAAAAATATATATATACTCACGCCTTATCCATAGGCCACCAGACTTTGATTCTGCAGTCGATCAAGTCCGTAGTATGACTTTCACCTTTCTTGGATGTGCACTGAAGAAAACATAAAAAAGTAAATCAGATAATGTAAAGGGAAGAAGAGTCTGTATAGCAGATCAAATTTCTAATTGCAGTAGAGAGCTCCCGTAGCACAGAAAGGGAGGAAAGTGAAGAAGAGTAAAAAGTATAAATATAATAACTGGTCACATTTTTCCAAGATATTCAATGTGTCCAAGTTTGAGATAGTGCTGAAATAAAATTCACATAAATACCAAGAGAAAAGCAAGCTTAATTAAATGATTTTAGAGGATAGAGGCTAAATGTAAATTGATCCCAAGTTCGTCTTTCATTCGTACTGTCTCTTGATGCACCAAAACCAATACAAAATAAAAATTGCAAAGATTTCTAATGACAGAAGGCCAAAAAATATCACTCCAAACATAATCTGGCCTCAAGGGCTTGTTAGAGTTAAACTTGGGCTGACCTTTGTTAATCCTGAGACCCTTCTTCGTTTCCTTTTCTTGGCAGATACCATCTTTGGAAAATCATCTGCAAGTATACCATCAGCATCCCGCTCTTTTTTAGGCTGCTACAGAAGAGGATGAAAGTTAGAAACTGACGTATGAAATCAATACAGGAAATTATCAAACTCATGCAGCTCTCAAAAAATAGTTTCCATATCAACAAAGCTTGCCTTCAAATCATCGTCCTCGATATCACCTAAATCTTCTGATTGAATACGACTCCTATCAGAACTTCTACCTTTCTTCGGATTGCTTGGTACCACCAAGTCCGACTCGGTAGATTCAGTCAACCTTTCTTGCACAGGCATTTTAGCATCAAAACCATGAAGATCCTCATCCGCTTCAATGGAATCAAATGCGGAAACTCCCTCCTCATACCTATTATTAGCAGTAGATTGCCTGGAGCTTTTTGGGCTACTTTTATGAAAAGATAATTTACAAGGACTTTGAGTAGATGATGACCTTGGACGTTTAGGTACAGGAACATTAGTTGATTCACTGGCAACTCCTTTCCTTTTTAGCTTTTGATAGGTTTTATTTTTCGCGGAGGAATGTGTGTGGCCATTGTTTGAATCAAACTTACTAGATACACCCATATTATCTGTATTTATTTCTCTCACCATATCCAAGATATCAACATTATTTTCATTTTTATCTTCAGTTGGCAAAGAACCATTTTTCAGCACTTTTTTTGCCTTGGCTCCTTTAGCTTTTAGGCGTTTTAACATTTTACTTAAAGGAATTTCATTTCCATCAGTTTCACTGTCCATCAGAACCTCATCCTCAACAATTTCTGAAGGGGCCTGGAATAAGAGGAGAACAAAATAACTTAATAACAAATGTATATCAGTGATTGAAATCATTGTTGACTTCAATAAAAGTAAAAATAACAATTAGGAGCATTCATCCTTGTAAGTATGTCTCTGAAAAGAAATACAAAGCTGTACAACATACGCTTTTATTAGCTTCCAACTTGAGTGATTCAAAGTGCACAAGAACACTTTCATCAGCCAACCATGTCCGCCCTTCAGTGACCTATCAGAAGCATTGTAATAACTCTAATTAGGATAACTGCGTCACAAAGCTAAAGTTGTGAGTTAACTATTCTTCCTAAACTACTTGCAGGGAAAGCTACAACCAATAATGATCGTTTATTGAAGGTCAATCACAATCCGACTTTTTGATGCTTTTATATGTTCTTAAAAATAAAATTATTTAATCAAAATATATATATTTATATAAATAATATGAGGGTACAACGAGACGGACGAGTCCATTAGAACAAAAGAGAATTGTTCTCTCTCCCCCTCCTCTCTCCCACCACACATATCCAATCAAGGTCCAAGAATTAAATTTCAATTTTACAAAATATTTTTATTAACATGACCACTCATTGTTCCCTTGTGTGACAGTTGGAGGTTGTTTCAATGACATGTAATACAGATTCACTAATTGATCAAGTAAAACCCACCCTCCTATCCACCGACCCCGTGGGAGCACCAACTTCCATAACAATGATAAGAGCACATTTGAACCTATACTCAATAAAGTATAGTTATGAACCGACACAAATTAAACTAAAGTTTGAAGGATATCAAAAAAAAGTACCTGGATATCGGTCCCTTCTTTCATTTCTTGGGATTTATACAGCACTGAAGGTAGGGAAACAGATGTGATTGAAGCCTGAAGATCATCTTGATTCTGAGCTAAATGCTTGGTGATTGACAAGCCAAGATCACAGATTCCATGGGAGTTCTGATTATAACACATCCAATCATTAATCTAAAAAAGCTTACGATTTCTCTATCATTTTTCGGATCACTCTATATACATATATATCTATATCTATATATATATATATATATATATATATATATATAGTGATCCGAAAATTGATATATATATATATATATATATATATATACACACACACTAAAATGTTTGCTTGTAGTTTTATCAAGATTCATGGTTACAAGTGATTCCTTGGGCACTTCCAATAACATCAAATTATGCCTTGGGAACTTTTTAGAATTTTCCCTTTTCTTAAATCTTATCAACATTACATGTTACTGTATTTGTTTGAACGCACCCAAAGGAGCCAAAAGGTTGTTAGAATTATACGTTTCACGGTGACAAATAAATTACGGGTTATAAGGATGTGCAATATGTACCTTTGACTTTTTTGTGTCAACAACATCTTCTGCTTGCTTGATACTTCGGAAAATAGAAACTATTGAGATAGTTTCTTCCTTTCTGAGACTAACTTCACCCTTGTCCTCTTCATTTCCATGTGCCAACAGAGTGAGAAATAAATGCAATCTCCTGAAAACATACATAAGAACTCATCGTGAAAATAACACTAATCTTAATCACCTATATAAACATGTATTAAAGCAGTGATGGGAAAACAAGTTTTTAGGACTCTTCAACCTAATTCACATTTATTTACGGTCCAATATAAATGCTCCCTAGAGTCGTTCCATTAAGTCCCTTTTATAAGCCCCATAACGACAATAGCAAAATGTGATATTGAAGTCCACAGGAGTAACCAGCCAAAAAGAACTTCAGCTACCCCATTAATTTGTGCTTGGCCTTGAGATACTCTCATTGTGAAGCCAGAAACCTTTTATGTACTGACATTGCAATGTGAAATACAAGCATCCACAAGCAAAGATTAGAGAGAAACAAAAAGAGAGTAGAACAGAATAATCCCTAATGGAGGCAGTGCTGCCTGTTTCCAGTAAAATGGAAAAGATGTGAACAAGTTTCCACTGGTATCAGATAAGCACGTCTTTAAAGGAAAGGATTGCCATATTGATAAGCTGAAATAAACAATTTCAGAGATGTAATGTCTTAGCAAGAGCCTCCTAAGTAGAAAATAATATATATTCTGTGTTTCGTTAAATGGACATTTAGGTCAAAAATGAAAAAAATATTTCATGGAACCGGGTTGTTAAGTTACCAAGTCAGCTAAGAGCTTAAGCTCTTAAGTAGGATTCTAACAGTGCATATCAAGCTTAACCCTCCCCCTCATGTCTGACCCATAAGTGAAGAGATAAACAAATATGCCTCGTGAGGATGCCTCGTGAAGAGATAAACAAATGCAGTCACAGTATCTCAGGAAACAAATGCAAGTGAGATGAATTGAACCCAAAACCTGGCCAAACCAGAGCTTGGATATCATGATCAGATTAAAGAGCAAAAGAGAGGATAGAAGTAAATTGAGAAACAGTAACCCTCAAACGGATTACTCTAGGATATTATATATGTAAAAGTGAAAACACAATGGTACAAATGATCACCCTTCATAATAACCTTATCACCTAAACCCCTTAATCTATAACACAGATATACCTGTATATTGGTTCAAAGGCCTTTACATCCTTGCATTCATCAACATTGGGGCATGAAGAATGATGTGCGAGGGAATGGACCAAGTACGTGAGAATGTATTCAGGATATACCCCTGAAGAGCTTGGATCAGCTTGCAAAGAAAGTTGTCTTGCCTTCCCTTGCTGACACATCTGAATGATGTCACTTAAGTTGTGCATATCCTGTCAAGTAAAATGGGATGAAGATATATAAACCAAGAAAACATGTTATACTCCTTTAAGGAAGTAAAATGGATAAGTTTGAGAAGTTTCATTTCATAATGACAAGTGCAAAACTTCTGCAAAAGAAAAACGAGATTTAGAAAGGACCCATATGGGATAACCTTAAATACCTCTTCAAGATTGGACTGCTGAGATTCTAGATCCAATAAAAAGGCACAAGCATATTTAGGGTCCAAAAGCCGGTCCTTTATGTACTGATGAACTTTATCAAGAAATAGTTTCCTAACTTCAGGGAAGCCAACCTATATTTCACAAGGGCACGGGATAAGAATAATTGATACAACAATCTGCTTCCTAATGAAATTAACAAGCAAGTTATCATATAATATAAGAACAGCACCATCAGAATAAACTTCTGCAGAAACTCTTAGCAAGGGTAATTTTCACCTCTAAAGTCCTCAACGTTAGATAAAATATGTCGACAGTAATCTTATGTTCCCAATGCTTTGAAAGTCGAAGAACTGCCTTTGCTGAAGCTAGCTTTAAATGGGCCTTATCAACTGAACTGCAGAATTTCAAGAGAACCACCACCTTATGTCAGTTGCCTTGTACACAGAGGACTCCAAACTAAATCAGTCATGTAAATCTACCAAACTTATTATCAGCTATACAAAAAAACTTATGTTCATAAAGCCAAAATTACCTCGATTCAATATCTTTTGAGATCTCTCCAAAAGAAAGAAAATTGTGAAGAACTCTTATGAGATCATCAATCCCAAGACGAAGGTGAGCATCTTTGACGGGCAAGTAGCTCTTAACCAATGCCTTAATTCCAAAGATCTGAAGAACAGAACATGAAGAGGCTATATAGTGGATAACATTACGTTGAGAAAAAGCAATGCCAAGGTAAAAGAAAGAGGCGTGTAGGACGCATTCAGATAAAAACTTGTGACTAAACCAGTTCCAAAAGTCTGGCTGAGCAATACTTAAGTCACAAGAAAAAACTCATAAAATCTTAGACACAAACATTGTTGCCAATAGTTGATTGCGTGTTGTGTTTGTAGACCCCACTGCTCATTTAATAAATATCCACTTAATCATTGGCAACTTTGTTTGTGGCCAAAATTTTGTGAACCTTTTGTGCCCCTAGTATTGCTCAAGTTTGATAAGCCACAGAACTATATTGAATATACAACTCAGAAAAACAACCTTCAATGAACAAACATCACTTCTGTCGTCCCAGGATTCTTTTCCTTTATCTTCTGTTTTCTGAAACCAAACGAGACGTGTTTTTTATTATTTTAATTAAACTAAACAATGCAATGCAAACAATTTTTGGGACTCATACCGGACTGCATTCTAAGATATTTCTCTTTATGAAGTCTTCAACTTCTCGCTCTCTTGTTTCAAAAACAGGCATGGCAGTCTGCGCTATGCAGCCTAGAGATTGTAGTACAGCTGGCAAATGTGTCTTCTCTTTCAGCATACCCACTAGTTTCTGCAATTGTTCAAGCATTATTTAAAAATATATCATAAGGGCGTGTTTAGAATCTACAACTAATGCAAGTAATTCATGATTACCTTGTACAGAACAGAGAGTGACATAAGCCCATCATCCTTTGTTATAGCAGCTAGGGCATGTACAGCATACTTGGCCTGCCTTCGACTACCCTCTAAGCATATCCTCTCCAGGATAAGGTCTAATGAACTGCAAGTCATCAGTTTAATGTTCAGTAACATACATACAAAGGACCTTAATTGGAAAACTACAAAGCTTCAAATATGAACCTGGATGACTTTCCCAGTTGCTCGCGAATAGTTCCACCAGCTTTTGCTAAAATTTGCAAAGCCGCTTCCTTGATCACTACGTCGTCATCTTCAAGAAAATGCACCAAACTATCTTCAGTCCCGCTGAGCAACAAAGGACTGAAGCTTGCAAGTATCTGCAAACTCAGCAGTATCTTATTACTTTAGAGATTTTGAGAACATTGATCATGAGCAAAGAACCAAAATATTAATTTGAGATAAAAGGCAGTTCAAGGAAAATGAAAACTCGGGTCAGGTTCCAATAATTACAGGAAGGAAGATATACCACTAGCACATTCATGCAAGACTCTGTCAATTGTCTATTTCCAGCAGATTTCTGTTTGTCAGTCTCCAGAAGAAAATCTTTGACATACTCTTTGTTGAAGAGTATATATGAACATTTCAAAGTGAGTGTGCTCAGAAACCCATAAAGTCGATGTTTCTCACCAAGGATCTTGAGTAAATCATCCTGTCAGAAAAATTACAAATCCCCAAAGAGAAACCAAATATCAGTTCTGTAAATATTGTCTAGAACTGTGACAAGACTGGTCAAATTCTGGATGTCAGAAGTCAATTTAAAGTAAATCTGAGGTTGGATTAGACCACAAGTTCAAGAATCCACACAAACGTAATGTCCATATGTACTTTGTAAATTCTGATGATCTAGCCTGCCCGTATATTGAAATGCAAAACTTGTACACAAGTTATATAAATATAATGCAGTCAGGTTCAAATTCTAATCATAATGATATTTTTCCTGAATATCAATTCATGGTTTCTTCAGCAACTGTGGCATTGATTCAAACATTTACCATTTACCAATAGCCCACTTAGATATCATAATGATAATGCATGGTTTCTGTTCTTGAATATCAGCGCATGGTTTCTTCAGCAAATGTGGCATGGATTCAAAGATACACCAGTAGCCCACTTAGATATCACAATGATAATACAAGGGTCTTGCATACAAGTTCTCTGGAAAAAACTGTTTGCAATCCTTCAATAAGTATTTGTTGAATATCCCTCAGGAATGATATCCAACAAATATTTATTAATTAATTCGCCGTCGCCTCGCATGAATCTCATGCCACATTCACCCTGCTACCAAGGTTGACTTCTAATGGTATGCAAACTAGGCAGTGGGATGAGAATTGATCCCTTGACAGTCCTACAGTTTGTAGTTGCCTATCAAATTGCAAAAGTAGCTTCCCTTTGATGTAAGTTTATTCCTTACTCGAGAACTAGAAGCTTGAAGAGAACTAGTGTTTGGATCAAGTAGAGTTGCCAAGATCTTCCAAATATTAGCATCCTTTAATTGATCAAGAACCTGAAAATTCTCCTCAGCTTTTGTGGGATCTGTAAAACAGCGTGACATGATCCGGAAACAAAGCAAGGATCTTTTCTGGAGTTCAGGAGCTTCATTTTCCTGCAATTGAACATGTTACACTTATCAGTACCACTTCAATTTCCTTTCTTAAGTTGGCAAATTATATAGGGTTACAACCTGACATGACTGTCTTAGAGAAAGATATTTCTGCATCTCCAGTTGTAACCTGCAATTTACATAGAAATTCCCTGAAAATTAGTGAGAGGATGCCTCGAATCAAAACTGCATCGTTTTGGGAAAGGAATGTAAGTTTGACATCAACATAGCTGTGCAAAAGCAACACATGCCTACAGACCTTTGCTTGTGCTCAAGTATCTTCTGCAGAGCCTTAACCTCGACCCTGTCAAATCCTGAGAATAGCCTGACCCAATTTGCAACCTTATCTTTGACTGAAAAGTGAGCTGGGAAGAGGGTCGTGCATAGGATGTGTTCAACAGTGTCTGATCTGCAAATACATACATTTGTTTCAATCATATTAATTAAGAAGTCAAGCGTACAGAAGATTCATTGCATCTTATAGAGTGACTGGTCATGAAAGAACAATTTGACAGTAATAGCGGGTTTTTCGAAGTAGAAAATTGCTTTCATGAATTGAATTTTTTGGGTCAAGTGATTACATGTACTGTAAAAAGTATGATTAGAATGAGGCATGCAATACAGGGAGTAATAGCCTCCCAAGCAAAGGGTACAGGGCTAAAACAAAAGATATAAAATGATGATTACAACGGCAGACCCACTTTAAGGGGATTTACTTTAATCACATGCAGCCAGTAGATTTATCTGATTTACCTGAAATCTTTGTCATAGAAACATCGTAAGATCTTCCCAGGGATCCAAACGTATTCATCACTTTTAATTGAACCATCAGAGTGCTTCAAGCAGTAAGTGTGGTATATCTCTGATAACCTCTCCATGGAATATTTTTTAACTAGATGCTGGATACACGAAAACAAACGGGTAGCACAGTAATAAGTAAAAAACATCACCCACATGCTTAAAGATGACAACATACTGAAGAAACATACATATTACTTGGACATTACTTTGTTTAATAGATATAAGAATGAGGGGAGAGGGGGGGGAGAGAGAGAGAGAGAGAGAGAGAGAGAGAGAGAGAGAGAGAGAGAGAGAGGTTAGAACATCAAACATACAGATTTGTCTCGAAGACGCTCTGCAACAAGCTTGACGGTCTCAACAGAGATAGCTGATAGGGCACAACATGCCACATCACATATTACAGCAACAACTTGCTTACGAATACTTTCATCATAGTCCAGGAGCCGATCACAGAGAGCAGCTAGAACATAGTCCACCCAAATTAAACTCAAAATAAAATAAGAACATAGCATGAGAGACGAGCCAAAAACAATTCAGCTTACAGATTATTTGAGGCGCTTCAGCTCTGAATGGATCTGACAGCAGACAAAGCTTGACATGCTCAAGGACAGACATCCGAACCTCAACTACCCTATCAGTTAACCTCTTCAGAAACTCCAAAAATATAGGTTGGAATGTTTCAGAGATAGTAGATCCAGGAAGAGCATAGAGGTCACCAACCAATCCAACAGCTTTTAAACGTATGTCTATCTTATCGGTCTGTTAATGTAAGAAACAATCCATTAAAATGTACAGAAGCAAACAGATGTCGCACATACAGCAGAATGCAACTGTAAAAACTAAACTTTGCAACAACATCTGGCAGTACAATGGTATATATGCTGCAATTTAAGCAGCCATAAAGTTCCAGCAAGAGAGAGTACTTAAAGTACAAAGCAAAACTAGTGTGCATATTGCATCTGAAATTATACATAAAATAAGTACTCGACCTTTTTACCAGATATTATAGGACAGGTCATGCTAACAAGTGCCCTAAAGGTGGGTTAATGGACCACAGTTGCATTATACAAATTTACAAGGCTATTAGAAAGAATCCCAACACGGAATCTTTCTAAGTTTGATAACTCAAAAGTGCCCTATGGGCACTTGTTAGCATTTCCAAGAGGAATGATCTTATGATACCATAAATGTCAAATGAGAGAGAATTTGAACTGTTCTGTGATTTTACCAGTAGCTCTCCTGTAAGATATGGTACAACTCCAGATAAGACCTGAGGAGCACATCGATAGATATCATAGATAATTTCATGGTAGTCAATCTGAGAATTTGAAGGCCTGCTATCTCCTGACATTGAAGATACAAGGAACTGCTTTATCCCAGCTTCAAGCTGTCCAGCACAGTGCCCAATAACATTCATAGCAAGCTTCCTAGCAGCCTCTGCCTTATCCTAGCAATTAAGATTACACAAACTCAATCATTTTTGATAGTTAATATGAGATATTCTCCAAATATGCCAGTAAACGTTAATGAAATCTCACTATAACCTAGCTAAATTTAAATGTCTCTTTCTTGTTTCCCTGGCTCGTATGCTTTTGTAAACCTATAATTTTTTCTTGGAGAAGCGATAGTAAGGTAGTAAAAATTGGATGGGTCTGGTGCACGAGGTCCAGTCAATATTTGGTCTAGAAGTACTCTGCAAGCAGGAAGACTTTTCCCAAGAAAGTAAGGGCTAGCACAAAAGTAGCTGAGTCTTACTTTTTTATCCCGACCTAATGCAGATAAAATAACAAGTAAGAGCTCTTCTTTGACTTCCTCACTCTCTTCCAAGAGAACCACCATGATTGTTTGCATTGACGTGAGAACACTTTCTGAATGCTCGTTGCTGGACATGTAAGAATAGAAATAAATAAGTTACTGAATCTGGAAAAGATGCCAATAAAGACCAACCTGCTACCATAATTCTGCAATAAGAAAGCACCTATCTATTATTTGAAGTAGCAGATAAGTATGAGTGATATGCAGAAGCAAGTTGGATATCATTAGGTCAAGTTAGGTTATGAAAATATATTACTCCATCACAGAATAAATAAACATACTTATATCACTCAATTTTGGTGCCCTAAGAAGACGTGCATATTCACATCACAGTCAGATTTATATCCATGATGTGAGAAAACATGATTAGCTTAATCGATAAGTTGAGAACAAGTTCATTACTGTTAATGCTACCCAACAGAAATGTCACAAAATGGGAATATGTATAAATCACACTCCCGCTGTCCAAAAAAATATCTCAGTTTGATTTTTTAGGTCAACTTGATTGAAGTTTGACCAAAAAATATGAAATTCAAATTATCATCATAAAATTCTAAAAATTGCAATTGATGCACCATAGAGAAAACTATCAAAAATAATTTTTAGAATACTGTGATGATAACTAAATATTCATACATTTTTTGTTAAAGTTCAATCAAGTTGACTAAAAAAATTATGTGCGACTTTTTTTGGGAAGGATGAAGTATCATTTGTCACCGAATACGTTGTATAGTCAGAGTGACAACCTGGTCTCAATTTTGAAAAATCCATGTCAGGTAAAGTTGTGCTGGACAAAAATTTGTTCACCTGACTATATCCCGCAATATGACATGTGGGCAAATCACTTTTTGGTCTTTGGGGGGAGTATGTTCTTTATAAATGTGCATTCATGAAAAATACAGCATAGACATGCAAGAATGAGTTATCTTGGCCTAAATATGGTTGATTAAACATTTCAAGCGAGTACACAAGTGGAGGTTAAATTAAGAAGTTATTCCGCAATACTACCAAATCGAATCAGCAAGCAAAAAATTAACCTGGCGACAGCAAAAAATATAGTGAACATCTCATTGATCAGATCATCACATTCAAGATCCAGCATCACAACACACGATCTATATCTAGCAAGGGTCTCCAAGATGATGACTCTCCTCCCAAAAGATGGACTTTGGGTATCTCGTAACCCACTGAAGGTGCTTACAATCAGATGAAAGATGTCCTGAAACAAACCCAGCAGATATCAATGATTCACAACAGAAAATTTTATGACATAAAAGCAGAGGCCGCAGTGCACCAACTTCCTTAAGCCTTTTCTCTTTGAGTGCAATAGTACCTTTAAGACATTGTCACTGTACGGAGCTTCAGGAGCTGTTACTCGTGTTATCTCACAGATACATGTTGCAACAAGTAGCTTAACTTCTTTGTCTTGATACTTCAGTAACTCTGGCTTTACAATTGCATTCAGAAGAGGCTGCATGGAGTCCAGCACAGCCTTTGGTGGTGATTGATCCAACTCAGAAAGAGATGCTGCTGCTTGCTGCAAATCAAAGGAAAGAATCTGAAACTTAGTCTAGGCGAACAATGAGGATGACGTCATTAACTTTTGAGATAGTAAAGAAAGCTTCATAATCATTTTTCATAAGAGTGAAGTTAGATTGAAAACTTGTAGCATTCTTGTGATATTGTTAAGCTGTGAAGTGCAGGTAAGGTCTACAACACATACACGAAGCCATACAAAAAGGCACTGCAACATTTCATCTTATGAAACGGCAGAGTTGTTGAAAACCAGTAAATGAAAGTTTCCAGAAACTATGGAATGCCACTGATGGAGATCAATGATAAATATGAGTTTTCTTTTAATTATTTGTTATTTTATTGTAATTTTCGGATTTGCGTTTAGATAGGTAATAATTTTATATTTTGAAGTAGATTTAGGCCATATTTTAATGTTTTAAAGTTATGTTAGGTTATTATATTGATTAGGGTTATATTTAAAAGTAGTTGACTTGATTTCCAAGTCTGAGGAGCCTTATAAAAGTAGGGGTACTTAACTTCTTGACTTCTTCTAATTCCGAAAATTGGTTGATTAATTGATATTTTTATTGAATAAACTTGAGAGTTTATTTCTTATTTTCCAAAAGTTGATTTATATCATTTTGGATGCTAATTTTCTATAATTGTGCGCGATTCAACGAGAATTGAAGACATGTTACTGGTAATCATGCGCAATTTAACAGTAATCGATTTATGCATTAGTTAATGATGGAGATCAATGATGAAGATGAACTTAGGGATAGATATGAGTTTTATTTTAATTACTTGTTATTGTATTGCTTATGCTTCGCTGCATCAGTTGGTAATCAAAGCCAAAACCAGGAATTCTAGTGTATTCTCGTGTTTCGATTGAGTTATTCGTTTATCAATTTTTATTTTATTCTTTCTTCAAAAAGAAAAATAAAAAAAAATGTTTGATATCTCGTGGCCTTTATTTGACTCTTCAAGTATCGATCTTCCTATTGATTGGTCAAAAACCCCTATTTTTGATGAGTGCAATTGTGAAATTTGTCAAGTGGTGATATCCAATCTTGTTCGCATTATAACGATTGACCTTAAATTTCCACAAAATCAACTGATGTGAAAGTTTGAAGGATGTTAAATTTGATCATTACTATGAAGATCCGTTTAACACCTATACCTCTTGTTCTTTTATTTTGTGGATCGTTAATAAATTAATTATGGATTATTTTGTCGCAACTCAATGTAGCAATTGGATGGATATTGTTACGAAGGCAATAAAGTTTAAAGTTCGTCGAAGGCAAGGGCATGGAGCTAATTTTGAAAACATATTTAAAGTGGTAATCAAAATTCGAGGACGAGTTTTCTTCAAGCGGGGGAGAATAATGGAGATCAACGATAAATATGAGTTTTATATTAATTATTAGTTATTTATTGTAAATTTCGGATTTGTATTTAGATAGGTAATAATTTTATATTTTGAAGTAGACTTAGGCCATATTTTAATGTTTTAAAGTTATATTAGGTTATTATATTGATTAGGGTATTTTTAGAAGTAGTTGACTTGATTTCCAAGTCCGAGGAGCCTTATAAAAGTAGGGGTTCTTGTAATTCAAAAAATCAATTGATTAATTGATATTTTTATTGAATAAACTTGAGAGTTTATTTCTTATTTCCCAAAAGTTGATTTATATCATTTTGGACGCTAATTTTCTGTAATCGTGCGCGATTCAACGAGAATTGAAGATCCGTTACTGGTAATCGTGCGCGATTCAACAGTAATTGATTTATGCATCAGTTAATGATGGAGATCGATTTATGCATCAGTTAATGATGGAGATCAATGTTGAAGATAAACTTAGGGATAGATATGAGTTTTATTTTAATTACTAGTTATTTTATTGCTTCTGCTTCGTTGTATCAGAGCCAAAACTAAGGATTCTCGTATTTCGATTGAGGTATTCGTTTATCAATTTTTATTTTATTCTTTCTTCAAAAAGAAAATAAAAAAATAATGTTTGATATCTCGTGGTCTTTATTTGACTTTTCGAGTATAGATCTTCCTATTGATTGGTCAAAAACCCTTATTTAAAAACCCCTATTTTTTATGAGGGCGATTGTGGAATTTGTCAAGTGGTGACATCCAATCTTGTTCGTGTTATAACGATTGACCTTAAATTTCCACAAAATTAACTGGCATGGAAGATTGAAGATGTTAAATTTGATCATTACTACGAAGATCAATTGGCACCTATAGCCCTTGTTCTTCTATTTTGTGGTTCATTCATAAATTAATTATGAATTATTTTGTCGCAACTCGCAACTCAATGGAGCAATTGGATGGATATTGTTACCAAGGCAATAAAGTTTAAAGTTCGTCGAGGGCAAGAGCATGGAACTAATTTCGAAGACATGTTTAAAGCGGTGCTCAAAATTCGAGGACGAATTTTCTTCAAGCGGGGGAGAATGATGGAGATCAATGATAAATATGAGTTTTATTTTAATTATTAGTTATTTATTGTAATTTTCGGATTTGTATTTAGATAGGTAATAATTTTATATCACAATATTTTGGGGGAAACTAGTTTCTCCCTAAGTTATAAAAAGTTCTGTTTTTTTAAACTGTTCCTATATTCGTCAAATACTTGCAAGTTGAAAAAAAATGGACTTTTTATAATTTATGGAGAAACTGATTTCTCCCAAAACTTGCTCATTTTATATTTTGAAGTAGACTTGGGCCATATTTTAATGTTTTAAAGCTATATTAGGTTATTAAATTGATTAGGGTTATTTTTAGAAGTAGTTGACTTGATTTCCGTCGAAGGAGCCTTATAAAAGTAGGGGTTCTTGTAATTCCGAAAATCAGTTGATTAATTGATATTTTTATAGAATAAATTTGAGAGTATATTTCTTATTTCCAAAAGTTGATTTACATCATTTTGGATGCCAAAATTCGGTAAATTACCGAAAATTGGCATCCAAAATGATATATAAATCAACTTTACATACTGAGACTTTTTATGAAGGTGGAGTCTTGCTTTCATTTTATACATCCTCCAAGGGAATTTCGCCCTCCTCATGTGCGTTACTTCTCATAGAGATTCATTGCTATCATGGGTGGGGGAACAAATCTTATCACAAGCATAGCTCAAGCCCTTGCATGATAAAATTACAACTCTCATCCACCCCATTCTAATAACATGTTTACTTGTCTTACAGCTACTAGACTGTGAATCCCAAATTTGATGTGTAAACTCAACCGTTAACTTTCCTATCACTGATTAAATTTGTGGAAAATGTATGAAAGTCAAAAGATTTGCGGATGTAAGGATCAATATATTCAATATCAATGTATAACATTAACACGTTTAAATATAGGCCAAACATACAATAATGGACCTCCCTCTAACAACTTAAGCTTACATTGCCAGCTTGAACATTGGCTGCAGAATAAAAAAAAAATGGTTCAAGTCTCTCTCTGCTGTATCGAGTCCCTCATAATGTTTGTGTGGTTGAATGCTTTGTGTATTATGTTTGTGTGGTTGAATGCTTTGTGTACTGGATTGGTAGAGCAATGCAATCGGCTTCACACTAACGATTGCAAACTCAATAACTGAACTTGTTAGGCAATTAGTTCACATCACAAGTAATGCTTTACAGGCCAGCTTCTATTTTCAAAATACGAAGTAGCAGCCAATTGTTCGCTAATACAAGTAGGAAACAATAACATTTCAAACTCCAAGGCAACAGCTCTACAAAAGAGCAACACATGCTGACCTTTTCTATATCCCAATTCTAAACTTATAAATGTAATTCTTCTAAAATTCTAGGAAATGTAATTATTATTCATAATTCAACTATAATTAAATAAATGTTGAGCCTTAACTGGCAAAATTAAACTTTTCAACTAAAAAGATAGAAAGAAAAAATCAACAAGAAGCATAATTATTGGTAATTTTGGTTCTCAAAGCCAGCAAAACCTTCAAAACGAACCCTAATTCACCCAAGCACTAGAAACTTCACAAAATAAATTTCACCCCAAAAGACTACAACTTTCCACCATAATTCACAATAACCAACTCAAAAATCGTACCGGACAGGCATTAAAACGAGCCCTACCCTGGGAATTTAAAAGTAACTTCCAAACTTGACAGCAATGCGATAGACTCACCTTCAAGAGCTTGATAAGACCGTCTTTCGTCGGCGGAAGATTTTCGAGCTTCGATCCGACTTCTTTCAGCTGCTGTTGCAGCTTCTGCGCCATTGCTTCGTCCTCAGTAGCTTTCTCTCTCTAGTATTTCGTCCTTAAAAAAACCCCATCGGAGGAGGGGAGTCGAACAAGGAAGCGAAGTATGTGAAATTTGTAAAAAATAAATTAAAACGAAATTAGACTTTGAAAGTATTGACTTGTCAGTTCTCAGCTCAGCGCTATTTATCCCAACAATTGACTTGATGTTTGTTTGCTTGTCAGGTTTGGGATTGGATCGAATAGAAGTCCTCCCTCCACTTTTATTTTTTTCTCTTTAAGCCCCCTTACTTCTTGTCTTTCAACTAATAACTTTAAGTTATTGAAAACTTGCTTCATCTTATTTATTTCCAGGGCCGGTTCTTATAATTTAGAGGCCCTGTGCAAAATTCAAAATGAGGCCCCAAAAACACTTACAGAAATAAAATGCAAGAAAATATGTTATAATAGCAATATTTTAAAATTAGTCTTCAATTCTTTTTTGCTTTTTACGTTTTTTACATCCGGAATCTTGTTTCCTAATTCTAGAACTCATATCTTAAAATTATAAAGTATGAAAAGAACGAAAGAACCTGGCAAAGAGATGAATCATGAATCTGCGACGAAGCAGTTTGAAGTCGGATTTTCTCTATCATGTATGAAAGTGAATTTTGCTATCAGAAGCAAGTAAAAAGAAAGTTTTGATATTCTATTGAGAACTTGAAAAAGAGAATTTGCAGTTGTAAAAAAAAAGACGTTGGAGAGGAGAAGAATACAGCGACTGTTGATGGAGCCGAATGGAGGAGGAAGACGAGGAGCCGCGTTAAATGCCGTGGAATTAATAATTAATTCTATCAAAAAATCTGTTAAGATGTAAATAAAGAAGTAGATTTCTATTAAAATACTATATAATATGATTTTTAATATACTACCTAATTTGACTCAAATTACCTAATTGGATGATTTTTATTTTTTTCAAATATAATACATATATATAATGGTTTTTTTTTTTAAATGGTGCCCCTCAAAATTATGAGGCCCGGAGCGAGCGCTCACTCCGCTCCTCCTAAAGGCCGGCCCTGTTTATTTCCTTTCATTTGACATATAGATGCAACAAGGGACAATGATAGGACAAGTTTATGTTTATTTATTTATTTTCATTCGGCTCAATCAGGGCCAGAATGAATCTTACTTTAATCATGGGGGTCTACTCAAAATTTAGTAAGTAAGTGAGGGACTAATAGGAAACTAAAAAATAGACGGAGGGGAGAGAGAACCCGACGCATGACGCAACTATACTTAAATTCAAACTTGAATATACCCCTAAAAAATGACCAAATAACAGTACTGCCACTTTATTTATTTGACCCAAATACTCATCCAAACGCACTCTTCTTCCGGGTTCTAAAATTTGTTAGGTGATCGCTAATGGCAACTCTAATGGGAGGAGTTAGCAAAAGATATTAAAATCAAATTTTGGTATCTTTTACACACTATTTATAGTGTATTAAATTTACATTTTTAATGGAGAGAGTTAATTTAAGGTATCAAAATCAAATTTTGGTATATTTCAAAAATTTTAACTAATTAAATATTTTTAATAATTTTAATGATTATTTTATTATTATTATTAATTTATTATTATTATTATTATTATTATTATTTTATTATTATTTTATTATTATTATTATTTTATTATTATTATTATTATTATTATTTTATTATTATTATTTTAACTAATTAAATATTTTTAATAATTACATATGAATGATTATTTTATTATTTTATTACTATTTTATTATTATTTTATTATTATTATTATTTTATTATTATTAATTATTTTATTATTATTATTATTGTATTATTAATATTTTATTATTATTTTATTATTTTATTTTTATTATTATTATTTTATTAGTATTATTAATTTTTTATTATTATTATTATTTTATTATTATTATTATTAGCCCTTTTTTGTCAAAGACCAAAAATATAAATAATACAAATAATAAAAATAATACAAAGAGAGTTAGTCAAGGTACCAAATTTGGTACCTTCACTAACTCTCTTTCAAATTTTGGTACCCCAAGTTTACCCCATTGGAGATGCTAACTCCTTTGGAAGAAGGTACCAAAATTTGATTTTGGTACCTCCCATTGGAGTTGCCCTAAGGGTGTGCTTCCAAGTTTTTAAAGGATGGAAAGGGAAGGAAGGAAATGAAATTTAAAATTTTTCTTGTGTGCTCCTGAGTTAGGAGAGAAAGGAAAGAAAATACTCAAATTTTTCTCTTCATGCTTCCAAATTTTGAGAGAAATAGAAAAGAAATAAACACAAATTACGTTTTTATCCTTATCATCATGGATAATTGGTGCAAGAATAACGTTTTTTTTTTTTTTTTTTACAGAACCAAGACGTCACCTGAAAGCTTTTATTGATGAAAGAAAAATATTACATTCATGAGCGGGAATTAAAATGTCCAACTCTAAAACCAACTTAATTAAAATTAGACCAAACTATCCCAAAGGCCTCAATCCAAATATCAGGCCAAGTCAGCCATCATTTGGCCCCAAAATTGATCAGATGCCCCAAAAAATCAAACCTACAGGCCGGTATGCTGCCCAAATGCCAAGCCACTCCAAAGTCCAAACGGCCCACACCTTGCTGGGAGGGTAAAATTGAAATTATAAAAAATATATCTCAATGTTTATTTATTTCCTTCCATTTTCTTCCATTTTTTTGGAGGATTGGGTTGGAGGAAAATGAGCCCAAACATTTCTTCTCGTTTCCTTTCCTTTCCCTCCAACCAAAACTCAGGAGCACACTCGGGAGCACACCCTAATCGATGGAGTCCGGCCTATCGCATATGCGGGACTTAGTTGGAGCCTAATTGTCGATGTCGAGAATTTATACATAATTTAAATATACTAGTGAAATAACTTTTGATATCGAGATGGGATAATGGAGGATGACAAATCCTCTCACGCCTTAACTCAACAATTGGTGTGGGAACGAACCGATAAATATGAAAATGAAGAGAGAACTGAGATCAAGAGAGAACTGTTTTGAGAATTTTATTTATTAGTTGTTGATTGGGATTTGAGATTCTGATTGATCAATTCACGACTTCAGTATACAACGGGAATTTTTGAAATTTATATCGGTAAAAAACAACACTTTTCAGGATCAAATATATTATAAAACTATTAAAACAGCGAAGGAGAGGCAGTAGGCGACACCGAGTTCGACTAATCGACCGTATGGCGCCTAAGTGACGCGTTTCTAAATAAACTTATTTCTAGGCGATTTTAAGTTAATCACGGTGTTTCATGGCGAGCAGACTTTTATAAAACTGCTCTTATTATTACGACGTCTGATTGAATGTGTTCTTCAGAAAGAGAAAAAAATCAATATTAGGATTTGTGTATTTGAATTTGTAGAAGTTCAGTTGACAAAAGACTTCAAGAATGAATCAGAACTTGATTTGAGTCGAAGACGGAAGAGGAGAAGGAATTTGAATGTGATTTGAAGTACTGCGCAGTTGGACTACGCAATTGGATTGTGACAAGGGACAATGGAACGAGGAAGTCAAGGTATTGAATTTTGGGTGCGCACCCGAGGTGACCACCCAAAAGACAGCAAGGCACTGCCAGGAAAGCAGCCAAGACTCGACTCTTATGGGCGTGTCTGAAAAGTGCATGCCAAAGTGTGGTAGAGTGGGCCTGAAAAATGGACCTATGCATATTGTGTAGGTCGACTTCTTGTTTGGTTTGTTCAGAAGACTTCCTCCTCGGGCAAGGTTTTGTATCTGTTCCGTATTAGAATAGGTTAAGGGAATTGAACAGTAAAAATACTTATATTCCCTTATTGTTTTTTGTAATCCCTAGTGTGATAGGGAGTCAATAATTCTAGGATCCCAAACTAATGATTTCTTTGCGCTCCATAGATTTTCTAGTTTGTTTGGTGTCGTTCAATTTTCTCATATGGATGTTCTAGATCTAAGGTTTACACAGTAAGAAATTTTATAACCAAAATTTGTTCATTAGATTAGATCACATAATTGGTGATTCTCCATATTAATAATATTGTTCTCTCTCTACCCGTGAACGTAGCCAAGTTGGTTAACCACGTAAATACTTATGTTTATGTGTGTGTGTAAGTTGTGATTACCCATCTTTTCTACAGCTTGTTATAACAAACTAGTATCAAAGCTTTCCGGTTGAAGAGGTACAAATTTATTGCAAGGCTGTTTTCGTGCAGATTCTGATACAGGTACATATTTCTTGCAGAATTCGTGCGGTGCAGATTTTAATATGAGCGGTATAAATTCGGTTCATATTTCGGTACCTTATGTACCGATTCGGTGCATATTTTGGTACATTCAATACAATTTTGGTGCAGATTTTGGTACGTTCGGTACATATTCGGTGCAGATTTCGGTGCGTGCGATACAAGCCCGGTACAGATTCTGTACAGAGTTTGGTATATACCATATATTCAAAACATACCAAATTTTGTGCAGAATTTGTGCGGTGCATATTGTTTGTGCAGAGTAGAAGCGTTTGGGGTATTCCGTTGCTTGGGAGAATAGTGGATTCAGACATAGAATCAATGATCAACAAGTTTTATGGGAGGAATAGTTTTAGTTTAGGGAAGATCACGAAGAAGAAGAAGAACGAGCAAATTGGGTCAATTGCAGCTACGTCAGATGACGATTTGCAGGAGTACACTCAAGTGATCAAAGAAGACCAAAGGCATGGAAGATGCATTGATTCTTGATTTTGAGGAGTATTATCATATGTGTTCGCGCAATGAATGGTTTGCAACGTACAAGCAATGGAAAGTGGGGGTATTTATAAGGCTAACAGGTCCGTCTAAAAGGTGGTTGACATGGGTTACATAAGGGTGCGAACTTCTGGTGGTAAGTTTGGTACGTTGAACGAGGTTAGACATGTTCTTAAAGTAGAAAATAATCTGATATCGCTTAGTCGACTAGAAAATATGGGGTACAGTTTTAAAGATGAAGGTGGAATAATATATGTCTGTGAAGGTTTGAACGTTATTCTGAAAGGGTAAATCGAGGTGCCTTGTACATCCTCCAAGGATCTACGTTTTTTGGCTCTAGTGTCGTACTACAGAAGGTATGATAAAGACACATATGAATGAAGCGTGTTGTGAGGCTTCTTATGGGGTGTTTGACAAACAGGTAAAGCAGCGAGTTACTCAAGTTGGAGTTGAACTGGGCAAGCCACAGTTAGCAAGTCGACATACACAATTTGTTTTTTTGGGAGGAGAAAGGGGGGGGGGATGAGCCGAGTATCCTATGATAGAGCAGCACTAGCACATTTGTAAAGCGAGGAAGGAATCGAAGAAAAGATGCGTAATTTTAGAGATTCCACTGATACGGTCACTTCATCTGTTTTGGTTGACAAGATCCAATTCGCGTTGGATTTGCCTAATTATTAGTGGGGGCAATTCTGAGTGCTACTGCAGTAGCACGTTTTGGGTGTCTTGAACACACATCGATGTGCTTGGCGAGGCATAGTTAGGGTGTCTAGGGGGATACATTTGGGTGTCTGTATGACAAGTTGTTTATTTTTTGAGATCAACTGTTGCAACAAGTATTTTTTGGGTGTTCGGCGTAACACGGCTGAGCCAGAGGTGGAGAAGTCGGTTCTGATTATTGATTTGAGAGATTCAAAGTAAAAAGGTGAAAATTTGTTAGGATTTATGTCTTTGAATTTGTGGAAGTTTAGTTGACAAAGGAGTTCAAAAATAAATCAAAACTTGATTTTAGTTGAAGACGAAAAAGGAGAGGGAATTTGAATGCGATTTGAAGTACCGCACAATTGAATTGCGATAAGGGACAACTGGACGAGGAAGTCAACGCGATGGATTTTGAGTGCGCACCCGAAGTGGCTACCCAAAAGACAGCAAGCCCGAAGTGGCTACCCAAAAGACAGCAAGACACTGTCAGGAAAGCAGCCAAGGCGCAACTCTTGTGGCTGTGTCTGGAAGCGCACACTAAGGTGTGGCTGAGTGGGTCTGGAACTGGAAGTTGGGCCTAGACATATTGTGTTGGTCGGCGGCTTGTTTGGTTTGTTCAGAAGACTTCCTCATTGGGCAAGGTTTTTGTACCAGTTTCGTACTAAAATAAGTTAAGAAAATTGAGAAGTATAAATACTTTTATTCCTCCAATTGTTTTTCGTGATCTATAGTGTGTAGGCAATCAATAATTCTAAAACTTCAAATATGTAATTGATAATTCTTCATTTTAATAATATTGCACCCTTTGGCCGTTGGAAGTAGCCGGTGAACAACGTAAATACTACTTAAGCCCAAAAATTCTTTCACAAAATAATCCATCTTTTTCGATTTTATTAGTGTTGTAACGAAAAGCATAGGATTTTGTCACCTTTTCAACTAGATCGCCATTAGTAGGCATGATTTTAGTGGCCCAACTATTTATTTGTTGAGAAGAAACTAATTTAATTCGGAGTTGTTGATGTTTATATTGATCGATCATGTATAAGAAAAATTTTGATTCATTCCGATTAAGCTTCCTTATTAATAATATGGAAATTTGTCTCTTATACAAGAAAATGATTCTTTACATGTTACTAATAAGGGCAACTACAGCCATGACGTTAGTCATGGCTTCATCCTAGGTGGAGGGCAATTTTCCTCCAATTTTCATCCAACCATGACTCTTTAAAAGTCATCCCATGACTCTTCATGGTTTTATTTTGCCAGATGAAGAGCTTCACTGCGTTGGGTGTTTTTTTTTTTTTAGACCAATTAGCGGGTGACACGTGTCATAATTTTGAAATTAATTTTTTTTTTTTTTTACAAAAATTGCAATTAACATATAAAAAATAATAAAAATACAAGAATATTGAAAAAACTACAATTATTAATAAAAGAGAATTGTTATTCACCCCCGCATAATTACTCACTACCCCCGCATTAGTATTTACAAAAAAATTGCCATCAATTGAAATTACTTTATTACCCTAATTAATATGTTATACCCCCGCAATTGAATTTGTTCAATATTATTTACTTTCTACTCAACGCACCCGCAAAATATATTAAATTTAAATCCACTGCAAAACTAAAAACTTACCATTCTTTAAACGTCTCCTAATATTCCATAGACTTCTTCTCTTCCCAGGCTCCTACAGTTCTACAGTTCTACAGTAAGTGAAAAATCAACAAAGTTTATCTCCCTCGTTACTTTTACTCTATTTTACTGTATAAAGTTCAATTATGGACGGAACAACCCATGATGAAGATGATCAAGGCTTAAATGGCTTAAATGTAAGTATTTTTTCACTAGTTACGTATTGTTTTTGCTACGTTTTTTGTTTGTTAAAAAAAAATACAGTTCGGCCATCATTTGCCGAACTTATTTGTATAGTTCGGTTAATAGTGGCCGAACAATCATCCAATGTTCAGACACATGTGGCCGAACAATTTATCATTGTTCAGACAATTATGGCCGAACAATTGATCAATGTTCAGACAGTTGTGGCCGAACAATTGAACAATGTTCAGACAGTATTGGCCGAACAGTTGAACAATGTTCAGACAGTGTTGGCCGAACATTTTAAACTTTATTAATTTTTATTTTAAAATCTATTTGCAGTATACAAACGTATATTCAGATGATCATGAAATTGTTGAATTTGAAGATGCGCTTCCAGACTTCACGGATGTGTTCACAATGCCATTGTACTTCATTTCTCGAGAAAAATTATGTGAATGGGTGCGTGCTAAAGGAATGGAGAATGGTTTTGTTATTGTGATTGGTAAGTCTGACAATGGGTGTCGTAATACGAAACCTCGAATGGCTTTAACTTGTGAACGTAGCGGCATTTATCGTGAGTCAAAGAAAGTCTCCCAAATGTCTAAAGTAGCGATTCAAAATCATGTTGGAATCGTAGAGGGAAAGATATCTAAGAAAAAAAGATATAGTGCAACAAAGAAATGCGGATGTCCATTCAGGTTGATGGCTAGGCAAGTCAATAATGAAGGTGAATGGCAATTGGAAGTAGGATGTGGGGTTCACAATCATCCTATTGCAGATTCTATGGTGGGTCACTCTTTTGCAGGTAGAATGGTGAAATCGGAGAAGGAGCATGTCGTAGATATGTCACACGCGAATAGCCGTCCAAAGGATATTCTTTTTAGCTTAAAAGAGAGATTCCCAGATAACAAGTCCACGATTCGGACCGTATATAATGTACGCGTGAGAAGCAAAGTAAATGAGCGAGCAGGCCGATCTGAAGTACAACAACTCATGTTTAAATTGACCGAGCATAGTTATTACCATCTTTTCAGACGGTGCGAGAAGACGAACACAATTAAGGATTTATTTTTTGCTCACCCGCGTAGCATTGATTTGATGCGTGCTTTTCCATATGTCATATTGATGGATTGCACTTACAAGACTAATAGGTACAAGTTACCTTTGCTAGAAATTGTAGGCGTGACATCAACTCAAATGACCTTCTTCATTGCCGCATACTTAGAGTTTGAGAAAGAAGACAACTACACTGGCTTTGACAGTATTGAAGGGACTTATGGATCCGTCATGCCTTCCTAATGTTATTGTCACAGATAGAGAACTTGCTTTGATGAATGCAATCCGTACAACCTTCCCTGCATCAAACCATTTTATTTGTCGGTGGCATATTAACAAAAACATTCTTGCAAACTGCAAGAAAATTTTGGGTAAGAAAGAGAATTGGGATGGTTTTAATCTTACTTGGAATCTACTGGTTACTTCAGAGTCGGAAACAAGATTTAATGACTGGGTATATCGATTAAATGAAGACTTCAAAGAATTCCCAAAAGCCGTTAAGTATGCCATGGAACAATGGATTGAGCCATACAAAGAAAGGTTTGTGTCTTGTTGGACTGATAAGGTTATGCACTTTGACAACTTGACAACAAACAGGTATAACTATCAAACTTTATTTTTCAATATTTCATATATTTTGTTAAAGACTTGATAATTAAATATGTAATTTATGCTACTATTATTTTAGGGCGGAGAGTCAACATGCCATGTTGAAAAAACAACTTGGATCGAGCAACGGATCGTTTGACACATGTTGGGTTCAAATTCATAAACTTATTGAGTTGTCTCATATTGCAATTACGCACTCATTTGAGAAAAGTAAGATTAAAGTGCAACATATATTCAACTCAAGTCTGTTTACTGAGCTAAGAGGTATGGTGTCGGAGCATGCATTGGGTTTGATACATGAACAAATCAAGTTTCTGGGTGATAATGGGGTGGATGCTTTGTTATGTCGGTGTTATTTGAGATCGGTATACGGACTTCCTTGTCCACATCAGCTTACGGATTATATCAAATCGGGGGATCCCATTGCACTTAATGATGTTCATGCTTTTTGGCGAAAGTTAGATGCCTTGCCGATTACATGCCCTAATGGAGACTTTCAAGATGACGTTCGTGATCGATATAAAGAGTTGAAGAATAATCTTGATACAAGATTTGAGGCTGCTACAGAGTTGCAGAAGACTATGATTGTGAGGAGGATAGCAGAGATTTGCAATCCAGAAATGACGATGGTTAGTGAACCTGTAGTGAAAACAAACAATAAAGGTCGTCCCAAAGGGATAAAAGCTAAAATTGCCAAATCAACAAAACGTGATCCCAGCTACTTTGAGTACGTGGAGGCCATTCTCGATGGTTGCTCACAAGTCGAACCAATTGCATTAGATGTTGATGCTAATCATAGCTCTCCGATGTTCACATCAAAGGCCAAGTTACAGGTAATTATCTTTGCTTATTTTATTTTTTTTTCAGTTTAATCATCGTAATATTCATTTAAATTGATTATATATTGCCTTGTTCTAAATTTTTGTATAGCCTGTCCGTCGAAAAACGAGACTTGAGAAGTCATCGATTATCATTGATCAATTTCAGCATTACATGCGTTGTCATATTGAGAAAACGATAGACGTGATAGGTGATGGTCATTGTGGTTTTCGTTCTATTGCGGGGTTACTTGGACATGGATATGAATGGCCTATGGTTCGATCTCTATTATGGCAAGAGTTATATGCTCATGGCGAATTATACGGTCCCATATTCATAGAACATGGTCGTGTCGAGGAAGTGAAACAAATTCTCAATTGTTATGAGACTCCTGCACCAGAAGGAAACTATTGGTTTCCGGATGCCACCGTTCCACAAAGGCACTCACTAACACCTTGTCTACGTCAGAATATGATAATTTTTTTACACGGTGAAATCGACACTTCTTGATGATACGGCGAACCTCACGAGATGTTTCCGGTCCCAAAATCCATTCTTTCATTTTTGTTGTGTGATTGATGCATTTCAATACCACACGCTCGTTACCAATCCATATTCTGAATGCGACATGATTCCCATATGAATGAAGCAAATTATCTACCATTGGACCCCCGGGAAAAGGAAATGTAGCAACTTCTACTTGGTCTTCTCTTTCTCCTCCCGCTTCCTCAATACCCTGTTCATTCCCACGATTAGCTTCCTCTTCATTCCCACGATCAGCTTCCTCTTCATTCCCACGATCAGCTTCCTCTTCACGGTGTACTTGGATACGCGATTCTTCCCTTTCTTTTCTGGAGGAAGCGGTTGGTCGTTTTCCCCTCCTCATGTATGACAAAACTACAAAAGCAAATGAGAAAAAAAAGAATAACATTAATAGTGAAAATATTGAGCAAATTTTAAAAAAACATTGAAAAAATTGAAAAAACTAAGTTTGGTTCTGTCGGCAGAGTTGGCCGCCAATAAATAGACTGTCCGGCCACACTTGACCGCGAGATCAACCAATGTTCGGCAGTGCAAGGCCGCCAATCAATACTATGTTCGGCCAACAAGAGCCGCCAATCAATACAATGTTCGTCCAATGTCAGCCGAACCAAGGCAGTTTGTTCGGTCATTGCCTGCCGCCAATAGCCAAATCAAACGGCCAACCAGAGCCGACACTAGCCAAATCAAACCATGAATTTGAACCCAAATCTTTATTCTTGAAACTTCTTAAAACTTAAAACAAGTTAAACATATAACTTCAATTTTGAATTTTAATTTTAAAAGAGAAACTTACCGCTGGACATTGATTCAGTAACCGTTGTTTCTTGCTCAGGGAGATTGGAGATCTAAAATGTTGACTCCTTCCTTAATATTACACCCAAATAACAAGGATTCACTCACTAAAATTGAAGAGAAAAAAGGGATATTCTAGGGTTCAAGCGCTCTCCCAAGCTGATTTTGTTTCTTTGATTTTTTTTTTCCCTTGTGCGTTTGTACCCGTAAGTGGGTGGGTGAGGTGGGGGTGGGTATGGGTATATTTTTGATAATTTAGGGGGTGTTTATTGAGGGTTTAAAAAGGGTATAATAGTAATAATAGGGGTATAGTTTTAAGTTTTAGGGTTAAACTTAGTAATGTGGGGGTAGTGAGTAATTATGCGGGGGTGAATAACAATTCTCTTAATAAAAAGTAGGAGAGAGAAACTGATGACTTTTGTCATGAATGGGGATAAAATTGTTTGGAGTTGTGTTTTTGATAACTGATGACGTGGAGCTGAGGTGGATGAGAGAGGGATGTAAATGAAGCGGTATGGATAAAGATGGTCTAATAAGCAAGCTGAAAACAAAGAAAAAAAGGACAAAAAGCACAGAAGTGCGATAATGGATGCCAAGCGAAATGACGAAAATGGCTCCGGTAACACCATCGACTCCACCACCAACGGAGACCTCATCACGTATCCCTCACCGCCGTCAGAACAGCGACAAAAAATGTCGAAGAGCGCACAGAAGAAGATACTGAAGCAGCAGAAATTCGAAACAAAGAAGGCTGAGAAGAAGGTGGCAGAGAAAGCGCGGAGGAAGAGCGAAGTCGAGCGGAAGCGGAGAGAATGGGAGGAGAAAATGGCGACCATGTCGGAGGAGGATAAATTGAAGGCGATTGAGGCGAGGAGGGAGGTGAGGAACGAGAAAATGGAGCAAAGGAACGAGGAGAGGGGGAAGAAGATTGAGAAGCTGACTGTGGCTAAAGACAAGGGGCAGAACATTGTTATTGATCTCGAGTTTTCGGACCGAATGGCTCCAAATGAAATTCATAGCCTTGTTCAACAGGTTTTGGTTTCTCACTTTGTGTTTTGCTCTACACTAATTTTCGGTGTTTCTTTGGATAAATGTAGAATCTTGATATTTTGTGCTGCATTTTTGTTTGAATTTCCGTAATTTATTGATTTTGTCTAGAATTTAGGGTTTATCAATGAAACGATGAACACAATTGGAATGCTAAAAGGGCTTTGGAGGGTTTTAGCTATTGTTAGTACCTTCAAAAGTCTAAAACTTCATTATGCATAACAAAGGACAAGGTGGGAAGGAGTAAAATTGCGGAAATGATGCTCTGCGAATCGTGTTTGAAGTTTTTGAACTGGGGTGATAAATGTCCAAGTCATTTGAAATTGAAATCAAGAGTTGAGTTTGGGGGTGATCTACTAAATGTAACAATGTTCACTTTCCAGAAATGATAGTTTTGAAACTTACTGAATACGTAGTAACAACTAACATGGAAGGTTTTGATGATTGACTTGAGAAACAATCCATCCATTTCTATCAAAGAGTCCTACTTACCTTCTTTGCTGGGTGTTCATTTAGATCTGTTTTGGATTCCCAACTCCATACATTGGAATTGGGATTCAGACCATGAAAATTCAAGTTTGTCTGTCGATAGAAAGAGGGGGCTTAGGATTGGGAGACAGACTGAATTCAATTTCCATTGTGACCAAATCCACAACACAAATTCCACCCTGGGCAAAGATAATTTCAAGTCCAGAAGACGTAGAGTCGAGCAGGCTCTCGGGAGACAAACACATCTCTCTTCCCCAAATAAAATAGTAATATATAAAAAAATAATAAGAGTCATCTGACAAAAACTTTTAATGGATGATGCTTTAGTTGCTTGTACCTGATTGAATTGCACAATAATGATTGCCTTTTTAGAAATGAGACTAGTTTCTGGGATGGAGTGAGTATCTTCTAACAACTTCCCTCTCAAATAGGATACTCTGCATTATTAAACTTGTTTGTGAATGTCTTTAGTTTTGATTTAAAATTGGCCTAGAAAAAAAACTTTAGTACTAATTATCCTTGCTGTCGGGGATATTGAGTAGACATGTTCAAAAATACCCGAAAACCGGGAGAACTGACGGATAAAACCGAGAACCGGGAACCGCTAGAATCGAAACCGTGGAAGAACCGGGAACCGTGGGAACCGTAACCAGCGGTTCCATGGTTCGAATACGGGTTCACCTTTTTCAGAACCGGGAACCGGCGGTTTTGGAACCGAGAACCGTGACTTCGGAACCGTGTAATGACTAGTTTTTTGTTATTAATTAGTTAATAAACTAACTGAATTCGTTAAAAAATCTAACCAAATTCGTTAAAAAGTAACATTCCTTATAAAATCTATTTTTTTAAAATGAATATCGTTACAAATCTACTGGATTTTGAAATTATATTAATTATTTAACCATGTTCAGTTGCATTGAATTTAGAAAAACAAAAAGAATAATTAAAAATAATAAATAGATTGGAACCGTCAGAACCGTGAAACCGGAACTGGCGGTTGGAACCGTGAACCGGGATCTGGAATTACACGGTTTGAATATAGTTCCCCTTCCACGGAACCGGGAACCGGCGGTTCGGAACCAGGAACGACCCGGATGAGCACCTCTAATATTGAGTGCATATTTGATGATTGTGCGAATTTTGTTTAAAAACAATAGCATTTTAAATCAAAGCTTAAGCAAAGTACGATTGTTGAAAATGTCGATAAGCCTTTCAAACTTGATGATTGTGCGAATTTGCTGAGGATTACTTTTTGCTGGTTGTCTTCCAATCATCTATCCACATTGCTTGAGATTCGTGAATAAATTGCATGAATACACTGGCCAGTTAATGAATTATCTCTAGCTTCCTTGAGGGATGATTGTTATTTTCAGGTTGTCCAAATATCTTGTGGAGATAATTGTGTCATCCCAAAAGATTGTCCCACTTGACTAGTCAATTTCTTTATGGATGATGCTTTACTTGCTTGTGCCGTTTTGAAATTGCACAATAACTATTGCCGTTTTAGAAATGGGACTATTATTTTGGGACAAACCTCAAGAAAAGTGGGACTATCTGTTTGGGATGGAGAGAATTGTAATATGCTCTTCGCTTTTGCTTTTGCCTTTGTTATATGCTGCAAACATTTCACTTTTTCAGTAACCAGCACCTTATTTTCAGCCATCAAATGAGACATTTACCTGTAGTCTTTGAGGTTTCTCTAATATGAGTGTACGATGCTAGGATAAGATGGTCCTGATATACACTCGTGTGCTCCTACTTGTTTCTAGAAGCTGTGTAAAACTGAGATGTGCTTCTGTTATAACTTTAAAGATATTTAAATTTAGAAAATGTGTCATATATATCTCTTTGTTCATCCAAATTTCCTGTTGATATCTTGAAAGTTATAGTTACCTGGACGATGCTTTTGATACTACTTTAAAACATTTGCAGATTATGTATTGCTACTCAAAGAATTCAAGGTGTGCATTCCCCGCACATCTCTGGTTGACTGGCTGCCAGGGAGAAATGGGAAGCCAATTGGAAAAGATTCCGGGGTTTGATAGGTGGATAATTGAGAAGGAACGATGTTCGTATATTGAAACATTTGAAAGTAAGAAGGAAAATCTGGTTTACCTCACAGCAGATTCAGAAACTATGCTGTATGAACTTGATTCATCGAAAATATATATTATTGGTGGATTAGTAGATAGGAACCGGTGGAAAGGGATAACCATGAACAAAGCGAAAGACCAGGGGATTCAAACAGCAAAACTCCCAATAGGCGAGTATCTGAAGATGTCGAGTTCTCAGGTATAAATGACCTTTATTACTCCCCTTTCATTTTTCTTTCTTTGAAAGTTATATTGTCTGTAATTGTCAAACTTTAAGTGAAGGCTTACTATTCCGTTTGTTCTTAGAAATAGTTGACAATGTGGTAGGATGCCTTAGTGGTTTCAAGGGTGCAGTTGTTACAATGTTAACAAGCCACATGGTTTCATAGCATGTTTGGGGTGGCTGCACATACTTTTTCATACTCCCTCCGTCCCAAGATGATCTTCCTACTTTTTTTTTTATGTTAACACGAAGATACTTTGAGCAATAATTTTAGACTAGTTTAATTGTTCTAATTAACATCTATAAATTGTTATTGATATTTGATTGTGTATCAATAACAAGTTTTAAATTTTCATTAGGATAACTAAATTAAGCTAAATTTATCGCTTAAAGTACCTTCCTGTTAACAATACAAAAAGTAGGAAGGTCATTTTGGGACAGGGGGAGTACTTATTTTGCGCCCTCCTTATCAAGATAAGAGTCCCGCTTTGGAGGCCAAACTATGTTTTGGAAAGTAAGAAAAATGATGAAAATGTATGGCTAAAATTTCGGAATGGATCTTGAGGGACAAATTTGGACTCTTTCCCTCAAGGACAAATTATAACTGAAAGAAGAGAAATTTTATGGACATAGAGACTGATGAGCTAAAAATCATGTTGAGAATAGCTATTAAGCTTTGCTTGTCCTACTCAACTCAACCATTTGTCTCAATTAAGTAGGGTTTTGATGTAGCACGAGATGGTCTAACTCGGACAAGAGGAATTAGAACAGGTGCACGACCGCGCATAGAAGGAAGCACGACCGTGCATCAGAGGGAACATGCCTTCAACGATGCTCACATGCTCACGTTGATTTTAATTTATTTATTTAAGTGGGACTCGTCTCATATTATTATCGTTATTTATTTTCCTTTATTTATTAGGCTATCATTATTTATTTTCCTTTATTTATCTGGATTTGGGAGTGTAAATACTCTTTGTAGGGTTTTGTAATAGAAAGACTTTTGATAAATTTATAAAATTGCATTCTTGCAAAATTTGGGTGTAATCCCTGAAGCCTTAGGCTCGTTGAAATCCCAATTCCTGGTTTGGATTAGGTCAATTATCTCTTTGGTAGATTATTGCTATCATTGTTGATTTTTGATGCGTCAATTGATATCAGAGCAAGTTTAATCCCGGGAAGATGGGATTATCGAAGGTAATAACAACGACAAACAAGCTGATGTTATTGCAATCCTGGAGCGTATGGATCATATTGCTCGAGAACGTCGTACATAACTTATGAGGTTTTGCAGAATTTACAAATGGGTGTCGACCCTAGGCAACGGGCAGGGGCTCGCAGAGAAACGGTAGGACACGTGGACAACCCATTACAACGTGATCCGCCGGCGACAGAAGGGATTCAGATTTAAATGGAGAGGATTATTTTGCAGTCGGATCCATTAATCAGAATCCAAAATTTCAGAATCAATGTTTCAAAGGATAGGAGATTAGTAATAAAATTTTTTCCGTGGTTGGAGAATCAGCTACAAAAGAAACAGTTTTAAAGCCAAATAATAAAAATCTTTGGAGAATGAGAAGGTTATTTGTGTAACAGAGGAAGAATTGAGCGTTATAGACGTAAAGGAAGATGGTAAAGTTGATGGTACGTGTAAGGTTGACTTGGGAAGAGAGTTGTCAGTTCCGTATGTAATTGTTCAAGATGCAAAACCGACCACACAGGAAGGTATAATTTTGTATACGGAAGAAATTATATTACCTTAAATTGTATTTAAAATTCATATATATTCGAAGTACTTATTTAGATGAGACGGATCAATTCAAGTTATCCCAAATCCTTTCATGCCAAGGATATAATTATATTCGAAATATCTTTTTACTTGGTATGGCCGTTCTCAGACTTCGGACGAGAACTCGGGAACGAGTTCTTTTCAGGAAGTCGAGCATGATGTAGCACGAGATGATCTAACTCGAACAAGAGGAATCAGAATAGGTGCACGACCGCGCATACAGGGAAGCACGATCGTGCATCAGAGGGAACATGCCTTCCACGATGCTCACATTGATTTTAATTAATTAATTTATTTAAGTTGGACTCATATCATATTATTATCGTTATTTCTTTTCCTTTATTTATTAGGTTATCGTTATTTATTTTCTTTATTTATTTAGATTTTGGAGTATAAATACTCTTGTAGGATTTTGTAATATAAAGACTTGATAAATTTATAAAATTGCAGTTTTGCAGATTTGAGTGCAATCCCTGAAGCATTAGGCTTGTTGAAACCCTAATTCCTGGATTGAGTTAGGTCAATAATCTCTTCGGTAGATTATTGCTATAATTGTTGATTTCCGTTGCGTCAATTGGTGTCGGAGCAGGTTAATAATGGGAAGATGGCGATTACCGTCGGTAGTAACAACGACAACCAAGATCTTTGTTATTGCAATGTTTGGAGCGTATGGATCTTGTTGCTCGAGAAAGTTATACACAACTCATGAAGGTTTTGCAGAAGGGTGTCAACCCATGCAACAGGTAGGGGCTCGAATATAACCTGTAGGACACGTGGACAACCAATGCCAACGTGATCCACCGGCCGACGGAAGGGATTCGGATTTAAACGAGAAGATTGTTTTTGCGGTCGGATCCGTTTATCGAATCCAAAATTCGTAATCAAAGAGGAGGTTAGTAATAATTTTCTTCCCGTGGTTGGAGAATCAACTCCAAAAGAAACAATTTTAGAGCCAAATAATAAAAATCATTCGCTGAGGAGTAGAAGGTTATTTGTGTAATAGAGGAATAAATGAACGTTGTAGACGTGCAGGAAGATGATAAAGTTGATGGTACGTGTAAAGTTGACTTGGGAAAAGAGTTATCCGTTACGTGTGTAATTGTTCAAGCCGCAAATCCGACCACATAGGAAGGTATAATTTTGTATACGGAAGAAATTAAATTACCTCAAATTGTGCTTAAAATTCATATATATTCAAAGTATTTATTTAGATGAGAAGGATCAATTCAAGTTATCCCAAATCCTATCATGCCAAGGATACAATTATATTCGAAATATCTTTTTACCGTTACGACTCGTATCTCGGACGAGAACTCGGTGACGAGTTCTTTTCGGGAAGGCGAGCATGATGTAGCACGAGATAGTCTAACTCGGACAAGAGGAATCAGAACAGGTGCACGGCCGCGCATAAGAGGGAAGCACGACCGTGCATCATCAGAGGGAACATGCCTTCAACAATGCTCACATGCTCACGTTGATTTTAATTTATTTATTTAAGTAGGACTCGTCTCATATTATTATCGTTATTTCTTTTCCTTTATTTATTAGGTTATTATTTCTTTTCCTTTATTTATTTGGATTTGGGAGTATATATACTCTTGTAGGGTTTTGTAATAGAAAGTCCTTTGATAAATTTATAAAATTGAATTCTTGCAAATTTGGGTGTAATCCCTGAAGCCTAGGCTTGTTGAAACCCTAATTCCTGGATTGGGTTAGGTCAATAATCTTTTCGGTAGATTATTGCTATCATTGTTGATTTCCGCTGGTCAGGTTTGCTAGATAAATCCTTAAACCAAAGCCCAGTGCCATAAGTAGAGTGTCATGGCATAAAGCATACAGTTGGTTGTCCAACATCTCCATGACAAAAAGTAGACTCTGGACAAGAAATGTTTTCTTGATGGAACTTGGCATCATTTCTGGATATGAATGCATTGAAATATAATGTTTTTTTTTTTTTTTTTTGAACTGCCGCAAATTTATAATTTTAGTGTGAAATAGCAACTGCAGTGACCTAGCATATGATCTTGTTACTTTCTTTTGTGTTCTTTTATAAGCCAATTCTGTCAAGTAGATCTTTTGTTTTCCATGAAAATTTAAGATAAGAGTAGTTAAAAGGAGAGGACACCTTATCCCGTGACTGTGTGCTAGACGTGTCCAAAATCTAACCGGAACCGGCTAACCGGAGGTTAATAACCGTAACCGGCTATAACCGTCAACCGCCTTAACCGTAACCGCCTTAACCGAAACCGGCGGTTACACGGTTAGGTTAAGGTTAAGGTTTTCAAAAACCGGCAACCGGCGGTTATAACCGGCGGTTATAACCGTTTAACTAACCGGCGGTTATAACCGCCTAACTAACCGCCTAACCTTGAAATTTTGAAATTTGAAATTCAAATTTCAAATTTTGAATTAACGGCCAGTAACCAGTTCCCCTTCCCCTTTTCTTTTCTTTTCTTTTCCCAATTAATTCCTTCCTTCCTTTCCTCAGTTCCTCTTCTTTGAATCCTTCCATTAATCCATTCCATATTTCCATCCAGCGCCCATTCGCCCAAGCAGCCTTCAATTAAATTAAAAAAAAAAAAATCTTTTAAAAAACAAACTCCACACCCTACTATAAATATTACCTCACTCCTACCATTTTATTTTCAATTTCACCTTACATCTCTACTTCTACTCTCTACTCTCAAATATCCTAACCTCTCTCATATTCTCAGTTAGTTTCCTAAGAATTTCCAGTTAGTTTTTTAACGAATTTTTTTTTTTGTATTTCGAGAATTCCAATCAGCTTTTGGGAATTTTAGTTAGTTTTCTAGAGTTTTCAGTCAGATTTTTAATATTTTCAGTTAGTTTTTAGGAATTTCAGTTAGTTTTTTAGAGTTTTCGGTTAGTTTTTTAACAGATTTCAGACTTTTCAGTTATTTTTTAGAGTTTTCAGTCAGTTTTTTAGAGTTTTCAGTTAGTATTTCAATTTCAGTTAGTTTTTAGAGTTTTCAGTTAGTTTTTTAGAGTTTTCAGTTAGATTTTCCAAAAAAAATCATCAATAAGTAACATCTCAAATTGTATTCTTTATTAAAAAAAAAATTAAAAAAAAATAAAAAGGGGTTATACAGTACAAAAGTTAACTATTCCGTTAAAAAAAGGACCAAACTGAAAAAAAAAAAAAAGCACATTTTTAACCGTGTAACCGTGTATAACCGTGTAACCGTGTATAACCGTTAACCGTATAACCGTAACCGTTAGTACACGGTTAACGGTTAGGTTACGGTTAAGACTTAACGAAATTTTTAACCGGCGGTTATAACCGTTAACCGGCGGTTATAACCGTTTGGACACGTCTACTGTGTGCCAGTTTGTTGCTCTTTAAGTAGATTAACATTTTGTAGTGGTGATGCTCATTGACATTTACGAAGTTCTTATATGCAACTCAGGTTGACAACAGGGGTTAAGCAATATGATATGTTGCCATTGTAGTTCAAGTATATCTAAATTCTTCTGTTCAATGATAAACGTTGCCTTGTGAATTTCAGGTCCTTACGGTGAATCATGTGATAGAGATACTTCTGAAGTTTTCGGAAACTCAAGACTGGAAAACTTCATTCTTTCAAGTGATTCCGCCAAGGAAAAGAAGCGAAGCTGATACAGATGGTTGTCCAGCAGAAACAGAAGGCAAAACAAAATGAAGACAATTTTGATCAAGAACCAAAAAAACTATGTACTGAGACATGATCAAAATGGAAGCTTTTGTAGGCACAAATCTTGGTTAGTTTCTGAAGACAATCTTTTTTATTGCTTAAAACTTCTACTTGATTAGAACTATAGCCACCCAAACATCTGAAATTGAAAGAAAGTACTTAAAACATACTTTGTTCCTCCATTACATAAGATCCCAACACTACTATTACCCCTACCCCCACCCACCCTTCACCCCCTCTCTCAGATTACTCTTTACACTGAGCATATGGCTCAAAGCCAGCAACAGCAGTCCCTGACGGTCCAGCAGCTTTAGAAGGATCCTTCATGAAACCACCCATGGCAGCAGGAGGCCCCCAAAAGCCCTGATGATGGCCAATATGGAAAGCCGGGGCATAAGCGGCAACACCAAACGAACCAGGATCAACACCTCTCTTCACCAAAGGCTCACCCCTTACCGAGCCACGTTCTCCACCATCAAGCTCACGATAGCGGTGCAGATACATAGTGAGGGGCTCAATGTAGTCATCAAAGCCCAACTTGTGCATGGCCCACAGAACATCTTCAGCAGTGATGGTCTTGCGCTGCTCACGTTGACACCTGTCATTAGCTTCACTGGTGACGAAGCTGATAAACTCTGACACACATTCTTGGATGGTTTCTTTTGCATCGTCAGAAATCTTGGCATGAGGAGGGAGAATCTTGCGCATGATGCGGATGACATTAGCAATGGGCATGAAACGGTCTTGTTCACGGACAGTGCATTCGTTGGTGTCGTCGGCGGTTGAGTTGTTGATCGCTGGTTGTTGCAAGTCTACTGCAAAACAGTTGTTTTTCAAACCCAGAAACTAGTGTGTGTGGGGGCCCAGTTGAATGAGAAAGAAGAAGACAAGATATAGTTAAGGGATTTCAATTTTCAAGAAAGCTAACAAAAGAAGCGGAAGGGAAGGGGTTAAGTTTGTACTTACTGGAAGCAGTGTATTACTAACCTTTTGAAACAAACAAAAAGTTAGGCTCTAAAGAAGTATCAAAAAATATGATGTATTGTATTGTATTCAAGGGTTTTAGAACAAGAGATAGATGTGATGATGCATTAAACATTATGCTCCCTCCGTCCGTCCTAGTAGAAGCTTTCCATTTTGCCATTTTGGGTGTCCTGTTAAAATTTAAAAGCTTCCACTTTCTTTTTTTGGCAAAAAATTTTTACTATTTCCTCCACTCATTCTCTCTCCTACATTATTTTAATACTTACAACACCATTATAATTTACTATTTCATCCACTAATTCTCTCTCCTATTTTCAAATTACACTCACAATATTTTTTCTTCTCACCCATTTCTTAATTTACGTGTAAAGCCAAAAGTGGAAAGCTTATGTTGGGACGGAGGGAGTATTTACCTAACAAAAAGACATACTCCCTCCGTTCCATGATAATATGTAAAATTATCTCTTTTGAACGTCCCACAATAATTTACACTTTTCTAAAATGGACATGAGACCCACTTCTCTCTACTCACAACCATTACCCATTTACTCAACTTTTTCACTCCTACCCAACCATCTATACTCACAACACATCACCTTTTTCACTTTTTTCCTTAATTTTCACATCCTCCCAAAAAGTGACACTACTAAAAATCATATTTATTGAGACGGGAAAGGGTCTCATTAAGTTGCCTAAAATAGGATCTAGTACCGTTCCTGTTTGAATTAGGATAAAACATGGACAAATAGGGGTCTCAATAAGTGGGTGTCACAAATATTTTAGAAACGGTAATTACCGTCCCTAACATAAATATTACATGTTAAAACAGGGACCATTAGAAAATCTTTGTCCCAAATCGGGGACTATTAGAGAATTCTTGGTCTCAAAAGAGAGAAGATTATAAAATTGTTGTCTCAATTTTTTATAAACGAGACTATTGTTAATTTTCTCAAGAAAGTATCTTTAAAAAGACATATTTCTTGTAGTGTGAATATATTTGTGGGACGGAGGGAGTACTAAAAAATGAAATGATGTTAACAATGATGAATCAAATGAAAACAAGAGTAAAAAAGAAAGGGTAAAGAGTGAGCAATTGACAGGTGGCATAAGGAGGAAGATAATAGTGGTGGGGCCATAAAATAACATGCATGAATGCCACTTGGGTTTTCAATTCTCCGAAATTTCATCACCTTTGTCCATTGGCAAAACAAGACCCAAGCAAGAAGAAGAAAAATAAGAAGATACAACTCCTTTGGTACATCAAGACACACACATCCATTATATTACATCCCCACCCCTTTCTTTGTATCACTTTCAAAACTCCCATGCTTGTGTATATGTAGGTGAGAGATGTAACAATGTGTATGTGTATATGCGTGCGCGCGCTCGCATTTGAGTGTAGAGAATAGATTAGCGTGGACCGTAATATGGAATAAAATGCAAGAAATGTAACATAGAGTATAGATCAAACAAGTCCAGCATTGAGATGAGATCCAAGGAAAAAATGACAAGAAATCAAACTTAGCTAACCTGGTGAGGAATAATGTGGCGGCGGACAACGGCGGTAGTCATGAAAGCCACCAACTGCGGACGCTCCGCCAACAGAACCACCACTCTCGGCCATATCTCTCTCTCTCTCTCTCTCTCAGAAAAACACAGACTACTAGGGGAGGGAGATAGACACACAATGGCATTGGCAAATGTAGACATTTATATATAGTGGTTAAAAACGAAAAAGGGAGAGTGGAGGTGGGGACACGTGGCGGAAGGTGAGGATAACAAGAAGACATGATTCGCTTGAAACAAGAGCTAGCCTAGCGTAGCCTAGCCCCCTCTCCTCTCTTTGGTTTGGTTTGGTTCGGTTCATCACCCTCTGCAATGCACTCAGCTCCGGGCATACATACATTTGACCGGCCGGCCTTGGTGTCTTAATTAGCTTGCTTTTGGTTAGACCCATGCACTTACTTTTCCAATTCTATTCAAACTTATCACTTATTAATGAGTGAGTGTTCAAATTTCATTTGAAAAGGAAAAGTTAAAAAATTTAAACATTTGACCATTTAATATGTTTTTTTTTGGACACTCATTTAATTTTAGAACGGGCGGAGTACTAATATGATCAATCTAGCGGATGATAAAATCAGTGGATAAAATGCGAGTGAATATATTCTAATGTGGACTTAATATGAGTTACGTATTATAGTATCCTAGCTGAAAATTATAGTATATGCTAGTGAATATATTCTAATGTCGACTCAATATGAGTTACATATTATAGTATGTTACATGTTATATCAGACTCCAAATCCATGTTTAATTACGTCAAATTTGCTGACGCTCTTCAACCACCGTTTTAAATCGTATGGTCCTACTTTACTTTGATAAACAACAATATTGGTTCGTTTGGCAATATAGGTTCTTGCCAAAAGAATTTGTTTCTGCTGAATTTACTAAATGCTTTTGGAGAGATGGAAGAAAGAAAGAAGATGAATTTTTATGTGTGTTTATACACTATTGACTCGTCTTTATACATGACAAGTTAAACAAGTTTTTAGATTTAATTTAAACCAGTATAACTATTTAGATAAAACTGTTTTAAATTTTGAAATTGATAATATCCAAAATTTATAACTAATATTAAAACCAATAACATTAATTTAAAATTTTAATTATAAATAATATTAAAACCATTAATATACATTTATACTCCCTCCGTCCCAATAAAAGCTTCACCAATTACCCAAAAGGGCGTCCCGTTAGAAGCTTCACCTTTCCTTTTTGGGACATAAAATATTATTATTTTCTCCACTCATTCTCTCTCCTACATTATTTTAATACTCACAACACCATTATAATTTATTATTCCCTCCACTAATTCTCTCTCCTATTTTCAAATTACACTCACAACATTTTTTTCCCTCCCATTACCATAATTCCCGTGCCCAAGGAAAATGGTGAAGCAATTGGTGGGACGGAGGGAGTATAATCTACATCATATATAATATATAAACCAAAACTATTTAGAGCCTCCCAGAAAGGACACAGTCAAAGGCCACGTCATCACTCCATTTTCAACTCATTTTTATTCTAGATTTTAATTAAAAAAATATAGGATAAGTGTTTTTTTTTCATAAATCCGAAATTAGGATAAGTGTTTTTTTTAATTAAATCCGAAAAAATCAAAACTAGGATAAGTGAAAAAGAATCCGGATCAAAAATTCTGATAATGCAATTGAAATCCGAAAAATAGGATAAGTATTTCGGATAATATTACTCAAAACTAGGATAAGTATTTCGGATAATATAACTTTAAATTTCTAGATTATATCTAAGTGTTTTTTTTTTCATAAATTCGAAAAAAATTGAGTAATATATTTCAATAAATCTCAAATTTTTGAAATTTAACTAAGTAGTCATCTGAGCATAACAAACCATTTTCAGTTATACTCCCTCCGTCCCATGAATTTATAGACTTTTAGGAAATGCACGGGAATTAAGGAGGAATTATTATATTGAAAGTGTTGTGAGTGTGAAAATAAAATAGGAGAGAGAATGAGTGGAGAGAATAGTAAATTATAATGGTGATTTGAGTATTAAAATAATGTAGGAGAGAGAATGGGTGGAGGGAATAGTAAAGATTTCTTTCCATTTTAGGAAAATATATATTATTGTGGGACGCCCAAAAAGAAAAGTTTATATATTATCATGGGACGGAGGGAGTATATATTTCGGATAATATAACTTTAAATTTCTAGATTATATCTAAGTGTTTTTTTTTTCATAAATTCGAAAAAAATTGAGTAATTTTTTTAGCCTATAAATATTAAGTCATTCATCTATA